>APFE030310890.1:24445-81610 GCA_000404065.3 Pinus taeda | reverse complement strand
CAATATTAATAAGGGGTATAACTACAATAGTAATGGGGTAATCACTAGTATTATAGGGACCCAACAATCTAAGTACCATACATTGCCTCATACAATAATTTCCGTGCATGCAATGAGGTTGAAATCCAACTAAAATTTTGATGCAAGAGAATCACCTCCTGCTGCTCCTACAAAATTATTACTAGATTTCTTATGCAAACACTTGGTTTCATAGTATCCATATTCATGGAAGTGAAAACATTTGATTTTACTGAGGTCTTTCTTCTTGCCATGCTTTTGGATGGATTCTTCCTTACCTTGGGTCTTCTTTCCCTTGGATATCTATCATTTTCCAGCTAGAGAATTTTTTTCCGTTATCCGTTCTAGATATGACACCACCTTTAGTGTTTCTTCTAATATCCTCTTGACCCAAGTCAAACCAAAGTTAATCCAAATATGGGAGCTTGTCTCTACCATTAATTGAATTCTAATAGTTGTGCTACAAATTTGGAAGACCAAGGAGTGTTAATCTCAGAGGTTCAGATGACGACACATTCTCTCCAACTCCAAGTTCATCTCTTACCTGAGTGAATCTGGATAAGTACTGAAAAATTGTTTCATTTTTCACATTCGAATGTTCCTGAGCTTACCTTTCAATGCCATTTTCCTAGCATGACTGTTGCTTTTGAATAACTTTGTGAGGCTTTTCCACATTGCATAAGCATTCTTCTTGCCATACAAACTCGAAACCACATGGTATAAATCCACTATGGCTGGTTTTTGTTTGCGCTGAGTAATATTGTAAAAATGAAACAAGAAATGATAATTCTAAGTCAATCCTAACCTTGGATTTATTATTCTAGTAATTGGATCTGCTAATTCAAACGAAAATTCAATCAATGGGATCAGAAGTTTTATGGCTCGGTAAAAATCCTATAATATATTCTACGGGACTTGAGACTAAAAGTATGAAACTGCCTTGGAGTTGAGAGAAACAAAGAAATTGGGTAATAAGTTTTATGGGTGGAATTGTTTCGCAATAATAATAATTTCCGGCATCAATGGGATGAATTTTCTCGGCCATGGTCTTCGAGACATGGAAATGTAGCAAAAGAATTTGTAATTACGACAATCACTAGCGAAGAAGGGGGGAGTTGTACTTAGGAGGACCAAGGTTTTAACTATTCTGTCTTCGTAGACTCTCACCATACCGGGAACCTCGAAAACTACAATAAATAAGGAAGACGGCGACGAATCCATAGGAAAGTGGTGTGGGTTTTGGTGTATCTATAGCTGAGTTGAGATGAGGCCAAAGCAAGCTGCATTTCATAATAGATTTCCAAGGTGAAAAACATTGTTCACCTAAGGAAGCCCACTCGTTACTAACACATTCCTCTTCCTTAATATTGGCAACTTGGGAGCAACAACATCTTCATTCCTTATTTCTAAAATATCACCCATAATTTTTGTTGATATGCTCAAAAATACCCCACACAATGAAAAAAATTGGGTGCCCATAATCGTAAAGGAAAATGGAAGTAGAGAGAACAAATCCCTCTTCTTGTAATCCCCCAGAGAAAGTTTCATATTATCACAAATGCCAGTGGAATATTGAATTTAAAATTGCCTATACCCCATAATTTCCAAGATAAATTTTCCAATTAGTTTAATAATTCGTCGTTGATTGGCATCCAAAAAAAGCCTCGTCAATTCCTGTATCTGTGACGCAAATCCCATCTTTAATGCCCCAATGATGTCCTGATCCTCCTGGCAGATTTTGTATGTTTTGGGATCATTATGTTGTAGCAGGTAAAACTACCCTCCAAAATCATTCCTTAGCTTCATTTCAGAGCCTCCCTACCGACCATCCTCAACAGCATGCCTTCCACTGTCAAGCACATCAACTTTAGTTGTTTCATAGAGTCTTGTTAGCCTGTGTATGCAAGTTTGTTCCAAATCCTTCATAGGCTGATTTCCAGACTTAACGTCAGTTGCTGGTTGAGAAGCTCCCTCTAGGAATTGTGCAATCCAAGAGAGGAACTAACCTTCCCTCTAGAAATTGCACAAACCCAATTGGACACCCAACTGGGCTCTAGAATTGCACAATTCTTCTTGTCAGTGTTCCTCTCACAAATTGAGCAATTCATCCTAGGACAGCTACTCAGCCCAGAAATTGCTCAATTCTGTGAAATAGTCATCTGCTGCTCCCATAAATTGCATAATCCCTTTGGGACATCCAGCCCAAAAGCTAGCATAAATTATGCAAATCTAGCCAGGTAGCCTACTGGGGTCAAAAATCGCGCAATATAGTCAGACAGGTTTCCTTGAGAAAATTGTGCAGTCTGACCTAGGACAACTGCTCAGCCCAGAAATTGTGCAATCTTGGGAGACAGTCACCTGTTCCTCCTAGAAATTACATAAGCCCTCAGGGACAACCATCTTTACCTAGCCCATAAATGATGCAGATTTTCATTCGAGGATCGCACACTGATGCATGTGCCTTCAGGTTGATTGGTTCCCTCCGAGACCGAGCAAAACTGATTTTCATGCATGGAATTCTTTTCCCAAGGCATCATTCAAAGGCATCCCTTGATTCAGTGATCTATTTTTAGCAACTGGAGCTTACATGCAAGGATCATTTTAGAAACCTCCCGCTAAGTGTCACTTTTCCTAGATTTGTGGCATGCGCATCACAAACTCGATCTTATCAAAACTCATCAACCGGATGCTTCAGATATCATTCCTCACATCGACCTTACAGCTCCAACATCCCACATTTCATCTAGGAGTCGTCGGCACATTCAACTCAACTGTTTCGGGGTAAGCCCACTTTTCATGTTTTGTGTTGTGTTTCTGTCGCTTTTTGTGTTTCGCTTTGTGTGAGTGATGTCTGATTGATTTCAGTGAGCATCTATTGTCATTTTGATGTATGTTAACTTGTAGAATCGATGCTTCAATTTTCGTTTATATCTCATTGCTGTCACATGCATGACACTGTTTTTTCACCGACGATTGCCGATGCAGCGACTCGCTTCAAACACATGCATGTTTTCCCATTTTCTGAATCCTACACTCACTATTTGCATGCATGATCATTCACTCTTATTTAGCGTTAGTTTCACCATGCATCTAGACTTCTCATGTTTTCAATCGCCGGTTGGCGGGTCCCAGCGACCTTGACCTGGACCGTGCCTTGCTTGGCTAGCACTGCACATTTTCAAAAGACAAGGCTCTACCTTCCCTCCATAAATTGTGCAAGTCTAGCCAGCACTGATCTCGAGGCTTGCATTGTGCAATTCTTGGAGGAAGTGTCTTACTAGCCCTAAAAACTAGACAATGCAATTTGCTAGTTGCATGTCACTGCTGATTGAAATTGCGCATTGCACAGTTTCAATACTCAGCAGGCTAGAATGGACTATCCATTGCATAGTTAGAGTAGTTAGTATGCCTCCCGACAGCTCGAACTATGTCATCCGCAGTCTTGGCAGTCAGTTTCCCAACATCCGGGTGAAAATTGTGCAATTTTAATGGACAGTCACACAGGTATGTTGCATGTCATTCCTCGAGTTTGTTTTGGCTTTCAACTGAAAGATTGCTTGCCATGAGTGTTTCAATGTATCCAGTTATCCTAGGTGTAATCCGCCTCCCAACAACATAGGTACAATGGACTCTAGGAGAGTAGATTCAAAGGCACTGATAAGAGCGCAACTGGGGATGTTGTCGGTCGAGTGTCTATGAACTTGCCTATCCATGGAGTCATCAAGTTGTTCATGGACAAGGATATCAAGGTGAATGCTAATGGCATCATAGTGAGCAACACCATCAACAATAATAGAAGGTAGCACACCTGCATGCAATGGATACAAGAGGAAGTTTGTTGAAAACATAGAGGCGGAGCAAAGCTGCGAGCTCAAAGAAAATCTAATCGTGATGAAAGACGCTTTGGAGATTGAAGCTATGAGGTGATGACACAACACGAAGATCACGCAAAGGCAGAGAGAGAAAAAGAGAAGGAGTTGGATGTGTTGAAGTGGCAACTGAAGGAAGAATATGAGCTGCACAGACGAGAAAATGAGTTGCAGTAGGAATAGGTATAGCAGGGGGCGCAACATGCACATATGGATGAAACTATGCCCATACAAGTTATAGATCCATCCCAACAGCTGGCACGGAGAAGACAAGGTGTGTAGTGTTGTTGATCACATGCAAGGGAATTTAGCAACATGGATTTCATTATGCACATGCATGTGATCCAACCCATTTGGCACACTCACTGAGGTGGAGATAAGAAGCAAGTCCAACTAGAGCTGAACATGTATTTTGACAAGTTGATGTGCATGGTCACCATCACACACTTGGAGATCAACATAGACATTATGCATAAGTATGTTGCTGGTCCAGATGCATTCAAGAAAATGATGTGTATGTTATCAAACGAATTGGACAGAGGGGCCATATCAGTGTACCTGAATGCAATAGAGGCAAGAGTTCGCTTTTAGCAAGATGTCACCATTGAGCACATGGAAACCATCATGAACGACCAAGCTTGGCATCAGTTCGCCACCATCAATCATCACAAGGATGTCGGAGAGTTGGTCTTACCACAATGGCCGGAGTGTTAGTGATGCCTTGCATGGCTTGCTCAGGCCTATTTTGTCTCACATGGGTACATGTGCAGATTGTATGTAACATCTTGTCAAGTGGAAGTTCAAGTGTCGATAGTTGAATGTAACAATCATCGAGTAGTTGAAGAGTCATGAGGGTAAGTGAGTGACAAAGGGGAATTTCAAGGGCCACCCCATCTTTTGCTATATATAGCCCCTCATACCTCATTGTAGAGGTTTTTGGTTAGCCAAGCTTCTAATAGGAGTGTCTTAGAGCAAGCTTGGACAATATTGTAACAAGCCTTGGCTTCTCCACTATGCAAAGCTAGTATATCTCTTTGGAGGAGTAGGTGGTAGTGATTGTAACGTTCTGCTATCGGAACTTGTGGTTGGTCATGGTTGTATTGCATGACTGGGACTTTCACTTCTTAATATAATAGAGCCAACACGTTTCATGCATATGTTGTATTATATTTCAGCTATCTTGTTTACTCTAAATGATATATGTATCTGTTTTCTTACACATGCATGTGTAGCTATTTTCTGTATATGTATGTATGAATTTGACTCAAGTGTCTATAGTTGAATGTAACAGCCATCAAGTAGTTGAAGAGTCATGAGGGTAGGTCAACAGTCACAAAGAGGAACGCCAAGGGCCACCACACTGTTTGCTATATATAGTCCCTCATAACTCGTTGTAGAGGCTTTTGGTCAACCAAGCTTCCAATAGGAGTATCTTAGAGCAAGCTTGGACAGTATTGTAATAAGCCTTGGCTTCTCCACTGTGTTGAGATAGTATATCTATTTGGAGGAGTAGGTGGCAGTGACTGTAACGTTCTACTGTTGAAACTAGTGGTTATTCATGGTTGTATTGTATGACTAGGACTTTCACTTCTTAACATAACAAAACCAACACGTTTCATGCATATTTTGTATTGTATTTCATCTATCTTGTTTACTCTAAATGATATATGTATCTGTTTTCTTACACATGTATTGTAGCTATTTTATGTATATGTATCTATGAATCTTACTGAAATGTGTTGTTGGTTTAACCATCACTTTGGATTGCTAGCTTACTTGCCTTCCATGTTGTGATGCATATTTTCTCGTGTGTTCCCTTCTTAACTCCATGCTTTCAGAGGTTTCCAACGGGCGCACTCACCTCATCCTCCTTGTGTTAGAACCGTTTACGCACCTTCCTTTACTTGCTGCATATGTCACACCCTTGCTACCAATAGGGTAATCTTACTTACTTCTGCGCGTAATCACAGTCAAGAAAATACTACATGACCCACTGTTGGGACTTCTACACCAAATGATCTAAGGTATAGTTGGGACTTTTTATCGGGGAGATCCCCTTACATGTTGGTGAGTGCAACACCGTCAAAATTTTGGTGCTAGAAGGAGGGCCAGATGACAAGCTGAGTCCTCACATCTGCTTTTAATCCTTGCATATCCATCATTACTAACTACAAAGTTTCTCTTCTGGAGTGTATGTCTTATGGAAACAACTTCGAAATTTTGGAAGAGCTCTTGGATAACTTATCACATAAGACATATGATGGTGGAGGCTATGTAGCCTTAGTCAGCGTTGTAGGCTCATGCAAAAGACATGGAATCTTTAAAGAAGACATGACATGTGCATTGTTCGTCTACATACTTTGAGAACACACACTGCACTGGTGTGCCATGCTGCCTTAAAAATATATTCATTCTCTTGCTCATCTGGTCGCAGAGATAGACTATGCTTTCAATCACTTTAACTGTAAAGCAGTCGATAAAGAAATTCTGAAATTACAAAAAGCACCTGATGAATTCATTGAACATTTTCACACACACTTCTGTAATCTTGCATACTGATTTCATAAAGATGAAATTGATTGGGAATTTCTCGATGGAATATTTGAGTATCTTTTTACATATCCAAAAATCTGAAATTCTTGAAATCATTTGGATCTGACTTAACACACTTCATTGCTGGAGCTGCGAAATCACAGGCGAGCACAGTTGTTGTCACAAGTGATAGTCTACCTTCACCTCATCAAACAACTCCACCACCATAGAGTGATGTGGGAGATTATGCACACATATTTGTTGAACTGTCACATCCTCCCACCCCACCTGCTATTGCTATCCGCACACATTTGGGTTTCAAGCTTGTTGGTTTTCACGTGGATTCATTCCCTCAACCTCCATCCCCGCATTTTGTTGATCCTCTGGATTGTACTATCTTATGTTCTTCCAATCTGGACTCCTGACCTGCTGTGAACGAGGATGAAGTTGTCGATGGAGTTGGTGTTATGCAGCCAACCTACACCATAATTCATGATGAGTGTGTGTGGGAATCTAAAGAAGAACCCGCGGTGAAGGATGACTCCCTTCGAGCTGTGCCTCATCCGCTTTATCATGACATCCCTTGTGATTTTGCCTCTATTGATTTACCTTGTGAAAACTCATTTCCGAATGTTTCTACTTCCGATCATTCACAGGACACGTCAAATGTTAGTCTGTCATTACATTGCTGAGAAGACACATCTTCCTCCAAAAATCTATCTAATTTATCATCTATCATTTTGGAAAGAATAGAGGGTGAACATCCTTCTCATCTACCCCTCTACCCGATTCATCAAATCACGAGGATGCTGAGAAACATCCTGAATTTTCTGATCTTGGTTGTCATGATCACTTTATTTATTCATATGATCATGATGTTGATTCAATCATTGTTAATATATCTAAGACATTGGTCTACAATGATCTATCTGTCGAGGAAGTCAAAACCCCGTAGACTGTCGAGAAACTTCAGCTCGAGTTGATGGTTATGTCAAGTCCTCGTTGTCTTGCAGTTGGTTTCACTTATGATCAAGAAATTGCCAGAACACGCAAGGCTTCTTATCACTCTCTACTTTTCATTCAAGATCAATATAACACTAAGAATTCACTTCCTCCACTCGAACTACACGTTACCATCGCTCGTGCATTGGAGGAATCTTACATAGCAAGCACACTTGCACAACGTAAGCGGTCTACCTTTCTTACATTTGCTTACATGTCACAACCAAGAGAATGCATACACTCAACATCTGAACACAATGTAGCACAATACCATGGCAAGTCCACAGAGTGCATGTCATGTGCTTCCACTCATTTTTATTCTGTGGATGCTTGTAAGCTCGGAGTTTTTCCATCCTCATCATTATATTTTTCATGCTTGCTGGTTTGTGCAACTGTGATGTTTGCAAACCATTCCTTCACCAACATGGGTAGACCAATGCAGCCACTGGCTGCATTGGAAGTATCGCTTCACGTGAGATGACCCATGCACTTTTAGCTTAGGAGTAGGAGTAGTGTTTGTTTTTGATTTGTTTTCTTGCATGCATGTTTTATTCTTTCTTTGTGTGTTTTCTTATTTGATTGCTTACTCGCTTTGCATACGCATTTTCTTCTAGTTCTTGCTTTTCCTTTTGGTTTGTTTGCTTGTTTATGTTTATTAGTTAGTTTCACATGGACCATGTGCGACTCTTGAAACAAGACAGGTGAAGTATAAGAGGACTTGTAAAACTATCAATAATTGGTTATCTTTCATCCTCCCTCTTATGTAAGAACTTGTTGCCTTTAGTCCATGATATATCGATGGAAAATATGTACTCTTCGAAATGAAGCTTTGTGAAAACACAATGATTGCGCGTGAACCAGTATCACCTACACTAGTCGATTTTTTTTGGGTTAATCCTTGTCAGATCAGTCAATTAGAGTAAGGTGAGGGGGAAAACCTTAACAAGCACGTAAGAGGTATATACAAAATACTTCTCTAAAGGAACAACCTCTTTTGCTCTTAATAAGTTAGGATCCCTCTTTCGCCTCTGAAATGAATAAGTGTTATGTACAATTTGAAAAAATGAAAAATGAACAAGGCGAAAGAAGAGAAAGGCTTCTTGCGCAGATAGGTGATGCAAGTAACTAAGCTGGGGTACTGACCAGTCTTGCTGGCAGCAGAGTGATGCTTGTGTTCCTACCTGACTCCGCCGAAGTATTGTCCATGCTTGCTGCCAGTGGAGAAACACCATAGATGAAACTAAAACTCTGATGATCATATGGCTTGTGCACTAATATACCCCTCATCCCTAATCGAAACAACTGTGTTGGCTTACCTTGGAATGTGTGTCGGCTGACCAAGAGTTTGGTGTTGGCATTATGATACAGGTATGATATAGATGTTTTCCTTGATGGAAAATCACTCAGATGACAAGATTATAGTACAACAAGTAAATAGCAAAGAATTAATGATCAGAGAGGTATATGTAGGTTCATTGTGACAAAGGAGCATATACACGCGGGTTCACCATAGACCAAGTCACATATACGTACCCACACAATTTCACAGAAGGGAAAGCATGTACATATTGGAAAACTAAGTTTTCGTCTGTGGTATTTAGTCCATGGTATTTTGGTCATAAGTGGTGTTGGTCCATGGTATTTGGTTCGAAGTATTGACCCCAGGTATTGGGTCCAAGGTATTGGTCCTATGTGGTTTTGGACCATGGTATTGAGAGAGGCCAAAACCTATATAAGGAGAATGAGATCATTAGGCCAAAGTGCAAGTGTGCAAGTGATGAATATCTGATGAAGTGTGAGATCTAGTATGCTGGTTATGGGTTTGTGATGCTTTGCTTGATTTGAACCAAGGATGCACCTATGCAGTTGATGAAGGTTGATGGACCGGGATCATGAAGACTAAAATGCATAATCATTATATAGTATGATCATGAATAGATCTGAATACTGACACATGTCATATCCTTTATACCTTATGTTCTGGATATATCTGAATTTGAAAATTGTGACGAAGGTAGAAGTAATTATTTTCATATCTGTACGTGGGTTCCCTTTGGTGAAAGAGTGTATACACGCTGGTTCGACATAGCCAAGTAGCGTATACATTATGAGATTTGATATTTGAAGTTGCTGTTGGTTCTAGTGGTTGTTGTAGAGTTTTGGGTTCTGCTCTGTGTTCTGGTCACTGTGTTTTGATAATAGGGTTTCAGTGATTCGGTGTTGATTGGTGCAAAGGAGATTGGTTGATGCAGATATATTTGATGTTTGATTGATGTTGTTGATGGATCCAGTCTGAAAATTTATGAAACGTGGTCCTTGGAAGAAAAGAGAAGGTCGTAGCCTTCTGTAGGCCAGCGCCTACGTACTAGTAAATATATATGGGCTAGCACAAGAGCTAGGGGGTTGTAGCTCCCTTCTTGTAGAAGCTAGAGAATGAGAGAAGGTTGTAGCCTTCTGCAGGTGGGTGCTTGTGTACTGGTATGAGTCTGCACTAGTACAAGATTGTAAACAGGTTTTTCTTATCTTAAAGAAAACAGCAGCAGGTGGTTTTTGTCCCGCATTGGGTTTCCAACTTATATCACAGTGTTCATGTGTGTTTCTTATGTGTGATGATCTATTCTATTTTACTTCACCTGTTTACTGTTTATATGGGTAATAATGTTCTGATGCACTCATTAAAGATAAACATATGATGAATTAACTGAATCATAAGTTTGCTGGATATACACTAGTTGCATTAAACACAGTTGCGTATACATGCAGATTGCCTTCACTGAAGTAGCGTATATGAATTTGATAATGGAAATGGAAAGGTTATTGATTTGCTAACACTGATTCACCACCCCCCCCCCCACAATATTATATACAACAATTGGTATAAGAGCAGGTCCTTCAGAAGAAGCTTGATCACTTGAAGGAAGAACCATCAGGATGAGTAATCAAGAAAGAGAGGGATCCATCAGAGCACCAATCTTTGATGGGAGCAATTTTTCTTACTGGAAAATAAGAACCACAACCTATCTACAATTGCTTGGAATGGATATTTGGGAAATCATGGAAGGAGTATATACATTTCCATCAACAATTCCTATAGATATGACAAATAGAAAGAAATATGAACTCAATGCCAAAGCTGTTCTATCTTATTGGCAAGTTTGTCAAAATCAGAGTTTGTCAAGGTCATGCAGCTCAAATAAGCCAAAGAAATATGGGACAAAATCATTCTAATCTATGAAGGAGACGCTCAGGTAAAACGTGCTAAGCTTCAAACTCTAAGAATTCAGTATGAAACTCTTAAGATGCATAGTGATGAAAGCATAGCTAATTACTTCCTACGTATATTAAATGAGATTGTCAATTGTATGAAGAATCTGGGTGAAGAAATTAAGGAAGTTGTATTAGTTGAGAAAGTTTTGATATCCTTGTTTGCTAGATTTGAACCCAAAGTGTCTGCGATAGAAGAAAAACAGGATTTACAGAATATCACTATGACGCAACTTCACAAAATCTTAACTGCTTTTAAAATGAGAAAAGGAGGACCATCAGAAAGGAGAGAAGCCACATTTAAAGTATCGACAAAGGGAAAAAAAACCTCAATGAATCAGGATACATTTCAGAAGAAGAATATGATGTAAATTTTGTCAAGAATCTTCAATGGGATCTGGAAGGTTCAAAGGTAAGCTACCTTTCAAATGTTTTTCTTGTGGAAGAGTTGGTCATTACGCTGCTAGATGCCCTCATAACAAAGGAAAGATGTTTGAAGAAGGTAATAGAAGTTATTATACTCATAATAATATTAATGACTCATCCAATAGTGATAAATATAACCAAGAAATTAAACTTCTCATGGCATATGAAAATAATGACATAGAAAAAGAAGAAATTACCAGATTAAATGATCAGCTGGAAATAGTAACCAGAGTAAGGGAGCAACTGCAGGATGTAAAAGACCAAAGCATAAAAATACAGAGACTTGAAGCTAAGATCCTCTCTCTAAAAGAAGATCTTGAAGAATTAAAGAAGCAGAATGAAGAAGCTCTTGAAGAACAAGAACATGAAGTGATCAAATTAAGGAAACAAGTGGAAGAAGGAAGAAAAGTTGAAGAAAACATAAAGAAGAAATATCTAGAAAAGGAAGAACAACATCAGGTTGAGGTAAATATCTTAAAAGGTAAATTAGAAGAAAAGGATAAACTGTTACGATTTCAAGACAATACTAAGATTTTGGATGATATTCTTAGTAGTCAAAAATCCCCTACTATCAAAACTGGTCTTGGTTTTTATGAAACTGTTGAAGGTGAATCTAGCTTAGAGGGTGAGGGAAGGAATTCTAATGCAAAATCTAAAATTATCAACAAGGAGATAAGTGGTCAACCCCAACAACAACCAAGGAAAGAAATTCTTCAAAGAAAATCTTTTGCTCCCAACTGTGGAAGTGATAGAAGGTTATTTCGTCCGATGAGTAATGTTGAATGTTATGAATGTCATAATCTTGGACATGTTGCAGCCATATGTAGAAGTAGAATGGTTCAAGACCATCACACAAAAATATCATCAAATTCCAGGTACTTTAAGGGATATTGTTTTTCTTGCAATATGTTTGGTCACAAAGCTATTGATTGCAATAAAAGGAATATGAAACATGTAAGATGTTATTCATGTAACAAGTTTGGACATAAAGTAAAGGAATGTAGGAGCAAAATTTGGACACCAAAGTAAAAGGAGCATACATCATCTCAATCTCAGGAGACAGAATTAGTCTCAGAAAGATGTGGCATAACTCAGTTAGCAACATAATAGACCCAGGGGAAAAGAAGCCTGATATGGTTCGGTCATGGAGGTTTAGGGGGAGCATATGCTTCGAATAATGCATTGTTGGCATTATGGTTAGAAGTCTTTGGTGATGATGCTTATGATACATCTTGCTATTGATTGTTGGTTGGCCAAGAGAATGTTATTACAGGTTACAGGTCTGGATGCTGGTGACAGATGCTTATGGTGTAGATCATACATGGTGTATGATAGTTGCTGATAACTATCATGGTCTTGTTTAGATATCTGGTCTTTGTTATAAATGACATGTATATCATTTGATGTAAAGGTCATGAAAAGACCTAATTTGTAAAGCCACTTTGCATGGGATGGATGATGTAATAATGTCTATTTTAGTCTTGTATAAACATTTGGTATATCCCCACTTTGCTGGGAGATTGATGTATGTACGAGCTTTTGGTGATAGGAAGGTCATTGGCGATGTATGTATAGAGTCATGATTTTATAGCCTTTGCATGTGCTTAGGGGGAGCATGGATAGATTGGTACATCTTGGCATGTACAAAGGGGGAGTTTGATCAAAGAATTCAAAATATGCTTAGGGGGAGCATGGACGGATTGATACATCTCAGCATGTACAAAGGGAGAGCTTAATCAAAAATTTCAACATGTACTCAGGGGGAGTATGGACAATAGAATGTATATCAAGGAAGAGAATATCTTGGTCCGCCCTTTGCCTTGGATGTCAAAGGGGGAGAGTGACTTGGTGTGGTTGTTGCCATCAAATCCAAAGAGGCAGAGTGACTTGGTGTGGTTGTTGCCATCAAGTCCAAAGGGGGAGATTGTTGGCATTATGATACAGGTATGATACAGGTGTTGTCCTTGATGGAAACTCACTTAGATGACAAGATTATAGTATAGCAAGTAAATAGCAAATAATTAATGATTAGAGGGGTATACGTAGGTTCACTGTGACAAAGGAGCGTATACACATGGGTTCACCATAGACCAAGTCACGTATACATACACATGCACTTTCACAGAATGGAAAGGGCGTACATGTTGGAAAAATAAGTTTTGGTCCATGGTATTTGGTCCATGGTATTTTGGTCCTAAGTGGTATTGGTCCATGGTATTTGGTCCGAAATATTGACCCCAGGTATTGGGTCCAAGGTATTGGTCCTATGTGGTTTTGGACCATGGTATTGAGAGAGGCCAAAACCTATATAAGAAGAAGGAGATCATTAGGCCAATGTGCAAGTGTGCAAGTGATGAATATCTGATGAAGTGTGAGATCTAGTATGCTAGTTATGGGTTTGTGATGCTTTTCTTGATCTGAACCAAGGATGCATCTATGCAGTTGATGAAGGTTGATGGACCGAGATCATGAATACTAAAATGCATTATCATTATATGGTATGATCATGAATAGATCTGAATACTGACGCATGTCTTATCCTTTATACCTTATGTTCTGGATATATCTGAAGTTGAAAATTGCAGCGAAGGTATAAGTAATTATTTTTAGATCTGTACGTGGATTCCCTTTGTGTATACACGGTGGTTTGACATAGCCAAGTAGTGTATAAATTATGAGATTTGATATTTGAGGTTGTTGTTGGTTCTAGTGGTTGTTACAGAGTTCTAGGTTCTGCTCTGTGTTCTGGTGACTATGTTTTTATGACAAGGTTTCAGTGATTCAGTTTTGATTGGTATAAAGGAGATTGGTTGATGCAGATATATTTGATGTTTGATTGATGTTGTTGATGGATCCAGTCTGAGAATTTATGAAACGTGGTCTCTGGAAGAAAAGAGAAGTTCGTAGCCTTCTGTAGGTCGACGCCTATGTAGTAGTAAATATATATTGGCTAGCACAAAAGCTAGGGGGTTGTAGCTCCCTTCTTGTAGAAGCTGGAGAACGAGAGAAGGTTGTAGCCTTTTGCAGGTGGGTGCCTCCATTCTGGCATGAGTCTGCGCTAGTACAATATTGTAAACAAGTTTTTCTTATCTTAAAGAAAACAACAATAGGTGTTTTTTGTCCCGCATTGGGTTTTCACCTTATATCATGGTGTTCATGTGTGCTTCTTATGTCTGATGATCTATTCTGTTTTATTGCACTTGTTTACTGTTTAGATGGTTAATAATGTTCTAGTGCACTCACTAAAGATTAACATATGATGAATTAATTGAATCATAAGTTTGTTGGATATACGCTAGTTGCATTAAACACAGTTGTGTATACACGTAGGTTTCCTTCACTGAAGTAGCGTATATGAATCTGATAATGGAAATGAAAAGGTTATTGATTTGCTAATACTGATTCTGTTAGAGCCTAAATCTACCTTAGGCTGAGAAAGGTAGGATCTAGGACAACATCAAACCACGCTTAACCTGGTAGCTAGCCCTACCAGGTCGGGAGAGGGCTCTCCCCTGGTCAATCTCAACAAAGATATGATCAATAAGGGCTTGAGATGACTGATATGCTAACTGATTTTAGACTAGGTATGTGTGTGAATGAATTTGATTGAATAAAATGATGTTTTTGTTGGCTTCAGTGGAAAGGCAAATCTTGGGTGTAGGGAATGAGGCTCAGTCTTGCAAAGATCTCAATGGGGCAAGGTAGCCAACTGACTTTGGCACTTCAAATTAAATGAGATGGAGAGATTAGACAGGTGAGGAGCTGAAGAGGGAAAGAAAAGCCATGGATCCTTTTCAAATAGCTGAGAACATCAAAAAACTAAAGCAAACCCTAGGTAGAGAACTGCAATTTCAATGGATTCTACCTTCACTCTTGTTTGATTTAGTTAAGAAGAAACAAGATAGATGATGACATACATAACACATAAGTAAATTCACAAATACAGAAGAAAGCACTGTACCGAAACAAATTGCCACATGAATCCCAAAGAGTGTTGCAAACCCTGGTCTCTATTCCTTAGCCAAAATGCTAATATGAGTATACAATAAAGCTCCAAGATTTCTCAAGAGTCCAACCATGCTAATGACTGAAAAACCACATAATATAGACAAACCATAGCTCATCCTAGACTCTAGGGGTCGAGCTCACATTTTTAAGAGCAGTTCCAACTAATTCTAAACTGAGAACTAGAAATTATGCAGTGGAACAACATGCCTCTAGAAATAAGGGAACTGATTCATTCAGTTTCAAGCAACTTTTTAACAGATGAATCTACCTCCATAAGTGAAACTTTGACATATTTACATCATGATCCATCAATTTATATTAAAATACATCAAAAATTTTACATTAAGAAGGTGAAAAAGCCAAACTGGCAAAAGCTAGGCGAAAAACAGAGCATTCCTAATCAAACTGGGCCAAATTTCCTCTATGCACCGCGCCTGATTCTCTATGCGTAGCGCCTGTTTGAAGCCAATTTTGGAGGCCTTCCCGTTGTCCAAATTTGCTCCAAGTGAGCTTTTTGGAAAGGGATGCCTGTCTACTTTCCCATCCAAGTGTAATTTTGAAATTTGGCCTCCATTTGTCCCTCCAAAATTCAGTTCTTCTAACACTACTTCCTGTGTGTCAAAATAGGGACAGTAAGGTCATTTTTTGAGTATTTTTGACCTTTTTGAGGGAACAAAACCTGTCAAAATTTCTTGGACATTTGTAGGAAAGCATATGTTTTCATGAAAAATCCAAAAATGTTGAGTTTTTTTCATTTGGAGGCTCCCATCAAAAGCGAGCGCTAGGTGGCGCCGCACATAGGGCATAAAATTCTGTGTTAAAAATTTCTATGCATAGCGCCTTTTTGCATACCAGTTTTGAGGGCCTTCCTGGTCTTCACATTGGGTGCAGAATAGCTTGTTAGAAAACTTATTGAGTCTACTTTCCAACCCAACTAGAATTTTTCAATTTGGAGTTCATTTTCTCTATCAAAAATCAAATCTCCCACGACTGGTCAAAATGTGCAAAATGAGGCTGCCTAAAGGCAGAGTGCTGTTGCAGTCAAATTTTGAAGGTCTTCGTCAACCCCAAATTGAGTTCATGATAGCTCATGGGAAATCTCTTTGTGTCTAGTTATCATTTGACTCATCAAGGAAGCCATTAGGCCAACCAAGCTAGGAGAAATCTTCATTTTCCCAAGGTCACTTCAGAGGTGCATCAATTCTCTTGAGGCAAATATATTTTTGACATTTCTCTAAAAGTGAAGGAGGTTTTCTTCCTTGGCTTATTATGGACAAAAACCTCTCTCAAGGTTTCCAAATTCATCTTTCCTTGTTCAAAAACATCATTTGAGTAAAACATACCCCGATGTGTGGAACAGGGGATTTGTCGAAATGAAGGGAAAAGGAGGAGATAAACGGCTCCTAAATTCTTGAGGAAATTTTAGGAAGCAGGCAAGGATGTTAGGAAATAGGGGAAAGTGGAATTTAATGGGTCCAAAAGCGTAAAACATAGGCCTAGCCCAGAAAATTGCCAAATTGTAGCAAGAAACTAGGGTTTGTGGGAAAATGAGGAATTTAAGGGATATCAGTGATGGGAAGTGTTTAATAAGGTACATTAAGGATAAGGGAAGGTGTATGAACATCAGGATACAAGTTTTACTGATGTTTTGATCATCCAAGAGAAATTACCTTCAAAGCCCTAGGAGAGGGAAATGAACCTTACCTAGGCATAATTGAAGCATGAACAATGTGTAAAATGACCCATTGGAACCTGACATGATGATATGAAGCTCTTGGGACAACAATTAGGGTTTGGGAATTTTTAACTAGGGTTTGGGATAATTAGGACTAGAGATTTGGGATTAATAATTTAAGGATATGGGGTTGATGGAAATGTAATGAGAAGGAGAAAATGAATGAGGGAATGAAGGAGTGAGGGAGTGAGAGATAGTTGGGAGTGGAATTGGCAACAAAATGACAAATGCAAACCCTAGGCAATCATGTTTTGAACAAAAATTGCAAGGAGGTAAGGTTTTGAAATTTTTTCACTTAATCATCATAAACATCTTAAGACACACTTTCATTGGCATTTGGAGAGTTGTTGACTTACTTTGGACTGGAGGAAACTAAGCAAATTGAGAATATGGATAAATTTGTGGTGAAAATGGCTTGCAACTTTGTGTTGTGCCACAAACCCAATGTGCCACACCTCCTGTATGCGTCGTGCCAGTATAAATTTAACACTATGGAGGGCGGCCCAATGTGCCACGCCACTTGTATGCACCACACCTCCAAAATTGGAACTCTTTGCTGCGATTTTGCTTCCTTTCTCCAACACGACCTTCACTTTGCTCAATCTTTCTTCTTTGAGTGCCAATGAGCTTTTAAATTGTAAAGATGATTTATATACAAGAGCTTTTGATGTTTCCTTCATAAAACCCACTTTTATAATGTTTGCAATGTGACTTACTTTTTCAACTCTGTTTTTGGGTAGTTTACTTTATTTGTGCCTTTGATGAACTGAATGACTTGATTTTTTGTTTGCCTTGCAGGGGATGGAGCAGTTGAAGCTTGGCAAGGTGACCAGGGTTGCCACTGAAGTAATTTACATACAAGGGAACTAAAATTACATGAATTTATACAACAAAAACCTAAAATACTCAGTTTTTCCTCAAAACAAGGTTTTGAGGAAAAATACATTTCTAAGAAATTGATTATGAAATTTATTGGTACTGGAACTTTATTCAACCTCCTCATGCGCCTGCTGGCTGTTATTGGACATTTTGGAGACCTTTTTGATGAAACCCTAGACCTAATGAAACTGGAACCCTAGAAATGACTCTTGCAAATTTAAAGACAAAAGTCCTTGCAGATGATCTTGATGAATGGAGATGGGCTAGCAAGTAAAGTACATGAGGGAAAATGTACAACAAGCCACTACCGTCAGATGATCCATGCTTCTAATGGAATGCAGCTAACTGAGTGAGACACGTAATATGCAATGCAACAAGAGAATTTGATCTCTGACAGAGGGATGAAGATACCGACATTAACATTGGCTCCAATGGGGATGGTAGCTCCTTGGAGGTGCCAAGAACTACAGATCTCTAGGAAAGCAGGCAGTGCCTTCGTCCATTGGGCTATGGAGTCAATAACTTCGACAAACCAAAACCAATATCTTGACAACAAAACATCGAAACTCAAGACTCAAGACTCATAATTTAAATGAGTAAGACTAAGTCAAACTGAAACAAGATACTCAAAAGCTGAAACTAGACATTTAGCAATTGAATCTAGACATTTAAAACTGACGAAAACAAAATATGACTCGAGACTTACTTAACTGAAACAAGTACTTACAAAGCTTTTTAATGGTAGCAGTCCATCGAGATTTGAGGGCTTCAAATCATGATGAAAACCACCTGCCTACTGATGAAATATGTACAATCATGTGAAATGAGCCTTCCAATGTAACCAGTCTCGCAGATGGATACATACCGAAATTCTGCTCTCACTTTTCCCGAGCAGGTAGAATGATGTACATGTAGGCAACTCACAATAACAACTGAAACCAAGGCTTATGATAACAAACCAGGCAACATTCATTTTCTCTAGTGCTTCCAAAATAATGTCAAAAGGATCTTGAAAGTTCTAAAGCACTAGCTTAGCTTGGGATCCAATAGCAAAAATACAAATACTTCCTTCATTCTGATCTGAAAGAACAATTGGTTGCCAAGTGATAGGAAGGCACAAAGAGGTATAAGCTTTTGCCATCTGAGTGTTAGCTGTAAATTCCTTGACCATGAGAAATTCTGGCATATTGTCTCTCTCAAGCTCATATTCCTCAACTTCATGGTCTAGGTCATTCTTAAACATAAAACAATCTTCAAGATTATCAAACATGACAGCCTTATCATCTTCATGAAAGAAAATATTATCTGTTTGCTGATCTATAAAGCTAATTACAAGACTATCATCATTTTCAAAGGAAGAAGAAGTTTCACCAACACTTTCTTGACCATGTGTGCACTGCAAATCTACATTAGCTTGGGCTGTAACATGACCTTTCAGGGGTTGATCTATCTCATCTTCAGACAAAGGAGATAATAATTTTTGTTTTCTTTTGCTCAAACCGTGATTGTGTTCATGAAATAACATTTTAAAACATGAAAAATATGAATGACAGTCCTTAATTCCCTGATCTTCTAAAATTTGAAAACATTGTTGATCATCTTCATATGACATGGCAATCAAATTATCATTTATCACTGAGTTATTGAAAGAAGATTTTTCACTTACTTGAACAAATATCTCATCTTGTTTTTCATGAACTGACTGGATTAACTCCTCATGAAGGCTTTGTTCTAATGAAATGTGAACATTTGGATCAATAACTCTGTCTTCTTCATTCCATATGATCTCAACAATAGAGGTCTCCTTCATGGGATTCAAAACAAGGTAGTCTTGATCATCACAATCTGAATCTAGATCTGAAATAACTGACTTGACTTTATCACATTATGAAACTGAAACTTGACTTTCCTGCATACTGTCTTCATCTATGGACAGATCTGAAATAAAACCTTCTCCTTCATCATTTTCCACAGTAGTAAGATCTTGATCCAGCTGCAAATTTTCCTACTTATCTTGATAAATATCCTCTTTATGCCGCTGAAATGCATTTTCATGCAGGGCTTCCATGATCTTATCATCCATGAAGTTATCATATTCATAAATTCTCTCAATATTTTCAATAAAACTATAAGCATGTTTGCAACAGTTCTGAACTAAATTTAATGATGGATAAGATTCTTTATACCTTTCAAAGAACATGGCATGAAAATCCTTTAAACAGTAAATACAAGCAGGCGGCAAACTTTCATACCAAGATCGGGCTTCACCTTCCAGAGTGGCCATGAATATCTTCGTCAAGCAATCTTTAAGAAAATCAACCTTCAACTTGCGAATATGTATGTGAAATCTAACCAGATGTAAGGTAGCATCATTACTATTATCATTTTTAAACATAGGCACATTCCTTTGCCAATTTACCTTCGGAATTTTATTTGGAAAACCTGGAATGTAATCTCGGATCATGGGAGCATATCTTCGATCCAAGGAAACCATTTTGATAACGATGACTTCACCAAGAGATTCTTTAGGCTATTGGTTCTTGAAGAGTAGAGTCGCCATAAAAAGTCTGAACCTTGGGATTTTCGACACTCGAGTTGCCAGGTGAATGATTTCAGCCTTCCAATGTCTGATTGTTGTCCACCGTCAACAACCAGATCTGCACTTGATACATTTTACTAGGGAAATTTGCAAGTAAGATGTTCAGCTTTTAAGACTAGACTGGAGATTGATTGAAGTAGCTTTTATCTACTTTCACTATTGCAAAGCAAAAGCGTTTCGAAGGCTACCTGGCTAATCTTCAGGCTCCGTTTGTAGTCTACAAAGCGAAACAATGATAATAATTTCTTCTTCCCTAGTACGGTCGCCACTATGTTAGAGCCTAAATCTACATCATCTAAGAAAGGTAGGATCTAGGACAACATCAAACCACGCTTAACCTGGTATCTAGCCCTACCAGGTCGGGAGAGGGCTCTCTCCTGGTCAATTTCAGAAAGATATGATTAATAAGGGCTTGAGATGACTGATATGCTAACTGATTTTAGGCTAGGTATGTGTGTGAGTGAATTTGATTAAATAAAATGATGTTTTTGTTGGCTCCAGTGGAAAGGCAGATCTTGGGTGTAGGGAATGAGGCTTAGTCTTACAGAGATTTCAATGGGGCAAGGTAGGCAACTAACTTTGGCACTTCAAATTGAATGAGATGGAGAGATTAGATAGGTGAGGAGTTGAAGAGGGCAAGAAAAGTCATGGATCCTCTTCAAACAGCTGAAAACGTCAAAAAACTAAAGCAAACCCTAGGTAGAGCACTGCAATTTCAATGGATTCTACTTTTACTCTTGTTTGATTTAGTTAAGAAGAAACAATATAGATCATGACATACATAACACGCAAGTAAATTCAAAAATACAGAAGAAATCATTGTACCAAAACAAATTGCCACATGAATCCCAAAGAGTGCTGCAAACCTTGGGCTCTATTCCTTAGCCAAAATGCTGATATGTGTATACAATAAAGCTCCAAGATTTCTCAAGAGTCCAACCATGCTAATGACTGAAAAACCACATAATATAGACAAACCATAGCTCATCCTAGCCTCTAGGGGTCGAGCTCACATGTTTAGGAGCTGTTCCAACTAACTCTAAACTGAGAACTAGAAATTAGGCAGTGGAACAGCATGCCTTTAAAAACAAGGGAACTAATTCATTCAGTTTCAAAAAACTTTTTAATAGATGAATCCACCTCCATAAGTGAAAATTTGACATATTTACATCATAATCCATCAATTTACATTAAATTACATCATATATTTGACATTAATAAGGTGAAAAAGTCAAACTGGAAAAAGCTAGGAAAAAAACAGAGCATTCCTAGTCAAACTGGGCCAAATTTCCTCTATGCGCCGTGCCTGATTCTCTATGTGTAGCGCCTGTTTGAAGCCAATTGTTGAGGTCTTCCTAGCGTCCAAATTTGCTCCAAGTGTATGTGTTGGAAAGGTCTGCCTATCTACTTTCCAACCCAAGTGGAATTTTGCAATTTGGCCTCCATTTGCCCCTCCAAAATGCATTTCTCCCAACACTGCTTCCTGTGTGTCAAAATAGGGACAGTAAGGTCATTTTTTGAGTGTTTTTGACCTTTTCGAGGGCTCAAAACCTGTCAAAATTTCTTGGCCATTTGTAGGAAAGCATATTTTTTCATGCCAAATCCAAAAATGCTGCGTTTTTGTCATTTGAAGGCTCCCATGAAAAGCGAGCGCCAGGTGGCGTGACGCATAGGGAAGAAAATTCTGTGTTAAAAATTTCTATGTGTAGCGCTTTTTTGCAGGCCAGTTTTGAGGGCTCTTTGGAAATATTTTTGAGTCTACTTTCCAACCCAACTAGAATTTTTCAATTTGGAGTTCATTTGCCTTGTTAAAAATCAAATCTCCCAAGACTGGTCAAAATGTGCAAAATGAGGCTGCCTAAAGGCAGAGTGCTATTGTAGTCAACTTTTGAAGGTCTTCCTCAACCCCAAATTGAGCTCATGATAGCTCATTGGAAATCTATTTGTGTTGATTTATCATTTGACTCATCAAGAAAGTCATTAGGCCAACCAAGTTAGGAGAAATCTTGATTTTCACAAGGTCACTCCAGAGGTGCATTAATTCTCCTGAGGCAACTATATTTTTGACATTTCTCTAAAACCATGACACCTGTGTAAAAAGTGAATGAGGGTTTTCTTCCTTGGCTTATTATGGACAAAACAATCTCTCATGTTTTCCAAATTCATCTTTCCTTGCTCAGAAACATCATTTGAATAAAACCTACCCCGATGTGTGGAACAAGGGATTTGTCGAAATGAAGGGAAAGGAAGGAGATAAGGGGCTCCTAAATTCTTGAGGAAATTTTGGGAAGTAGGGAGGGATGTTAGGAAATAGGGGAAAGTGGAATTTCAAATATTGAGTGAAGGGAATGGGTCCAAAAGCGCAAAACACAGGCCTAGCCCAAAAAATTTCCAAATTGTAGCAAGAAACTAGGGTTTGTGGGAAAATGAGGAATTTAAGGGATATCAGTGATGAGAAGTGTTTAATAAGGTACATTAAGGATAAGGGAAGGTGTATGAACATAAGGATACAAGTTTTTCTGATGTTTTGATCATCCAAGAGAAATTACCTTCAAAACCCTAGGAGAGGGAAATGAACCTTACCTAGGCACAACTGAAGCATGAACAAGGTGTAAAATGACCCATTGGAACCTGACATGATGATGACAACCTTCTGAATGATGGTACACTCAGCTGAATGATAATATGAATCTCTTGGGACAACAATTAGGGTTAGGGAATTTTTAACTAGGGTTTGGGATAGTTAGGACTAGAGATTTGGGATTAATAATTTAAGGAATGGGGTTGATGAAAATGTAATGAGAAGGAGAAAATTAATGAGGCAATGAAGGACTGAGGGAGTGAGAGATAGCTGGGAGTGGAATTAGCAGCAAAATGACAAATGCAAACCCTAGGTAATCATGTTTTGAACAAAAATTTCAAGGAGGTATGGTTTTGAAATTTTTTCACTAAATCATCATAAACATCTTAAGACACACTTTCACTGGCATTTGGAGAGTTGTTGACTTACTTTGGACTGGAGGAAACCAAGCAAATTGAGAATATGGATGAATTTGTGGTGAAAATGGCTTGTAACTCTATGCGTTGTGCCAGAAACCCAACGCTTCGTGCCTCCTGTATGCACCGCGCCACTTGTATGTGCCGCACCTCTCACCCAATGCGCCATGCCTCCAAAAATGGAACTCTTTGGTGTGATTTTGCTTCCCTTCTCCAGCACAACCTTCACTTTGCTCAATCTTTCTTCTTTGAGTGTCAATGAACTTTTGAATTGTAAATATGATTTATATATAGGAGCTTTTGATTTTTCCTTCATAAAACCCACTTTTATAATATTTGCATTGTGACTTACTTTTTCAACTTTGTCTTTGAGCAGTTTACTTTATTTGTGCCTTTGATGAACTGAATGACTTGATTTTTTGTTTGCCTTGTAGGGGATGGAGCAGCTGAAGCTTGGCAAGGTGACCAGTGTTGCCACTGAAGTAATTTACATACAAGAGAACTGAAATTACATGAATTTATACAACAAAAACCTAAAATACTCAGTTTGTCCTCAAAACAGGGTTTTGAGGAAAAATACATTTCTGAGCAATTGATTATGAAATTTATTGGTACTAGAACTTTATTCAACCTCCTCATGCACCTTCCGGCCGTTATTGGACATTTTGGAGACCTTTTTTATGAAACCCTAGACCTAATGAAACTAGAAACCTAGAAATGATTCTTGCAAATTTAAGGACAAAAAGTCCCTGCAGATGATCTTGATGAATGGAAATGGGCCAGCAGGTAAAGTACATGAGGGAAAATGTACAATAAGCCACTACCGTCAGATGATCTATGCTCCTAATGGAATGCAGCTAACTGAGCGAGACACGTAATATGCAATGCAATAAGAGAATTTGATCTCTGACAGAGGGATGAAGATACCGACACTAACAGATTCACCCCCCCCCCCCTCTCAGTATTATTTACAACACTTGGCAGATGCTACATCTTACAATCAAGCAAGTGTGGAAACCAAGATGAATGGAGAACTCAACAATACTTCTGGAGGTGTTAGACTTGCTTTTCACTAACAAGGTCCATTCAGAGAGCTGGAGTTTTACTAGTGTGTCACCAAGTGTTGTAGCAGCTACAACCACCCTCCAAAATTTTTCCTTAGCCTCATTTTGGAGCCTCCCTACCAACCATCTTTAGTAGCATGTCTTGCACTGTCAAGCACATCAGATTTAGCTATTTCATTGAGTCTTGTTAGCCTGTGTATGCAAGTTTGTTACACCTCCTTCACAGGTCGATTTCTGGACTTAGTGTCAGTTGCTAGTTAAGAAACTCCCTATGAGAATTGCACAATTATGGAGGGGAAACAACCTTCCCTCTAGAAATTTCGCAAACCTAGCTGGGCTTTGGAATTGCATAATTCTTCATGTCAATATTCCTCTTAAAAATTGCACAATTCATCCCAGGATAGCTACTCAATTTAGAATGTGTGCAATTCTGGGCAAGATTCACCTGTTGCTCCCAGAAAATGCACAATCCCTTTGGGACAGCCAGCTTAGCAGCTAGCAAAAATTACGCAAATCTAGCTAGGCAGCCTGCTCAGCTCAGAAATTGCGCAATACAATCAGACAGGCTTCCTTGAGAAAATTGCGCAGTCTGACTTAGGATAGCTGTTTAGCCTAGAAATTGTGCAATCCTGGGAGATAGTGACCTATTCCTCCCATAAATTACACAATCCCTCTAGGAAAACCATTTATGCTTAGCCTAGAAATTGCTCAGATTTTCATCCCAGGCTAGCAGACCGATGCATGTTCCTTCAGGTTGACTGGTTCCCTCTGGGATCAAGCAAAGCTTATTTTCATGCATGGACTGCTTTTCCCATGGCAACATGCAAAAGCATCCCTTGATTCAAGGTTCTATTTTTAGCAGTTGGAGGTTACATGAAAGGATCATTTCAGAAACCTCCCGCCAAGTGTTGCTTTTCTTAGATTTGTGGCATGCACGTCACAAACTCGATCTTATCAAAACTCATCAACCAGATGTTGCAGACGTTATAACTGACATCCCACATTGCATCTAGGAGTCGTTGGCACATTCAGCACAGTTTTTTCGAGGTAAGCCCGCTTTTCATGTCTTGCACTCCGTTTATGTTGCTTTTGAGTTTCGCTTTGTGTGAGTGTTGTCTTCTTGATTTTAGTGAGTGCTTGCTATCGTTTTGATGTATTTTAGCTTGTAGAAGCATCGCTTTAGTTTTTGTTGGCATCTCATTGCTGTTGCATGCATGACATTGTTTCTCCACCGACGGTCATCCCCGTGGCAACTCGCTTCACACACATGCATGTTTTCCTATTTTCTGAATCTTGCACTCACTATTTTCATGCATGATCATTCACTCTTGTTTACACTCAGTTTCACCATGCATTAAGACTTCTCATGTTTTCAGTCGCTCGTTGGCAGGTTTGGGCTGCCTTGGCCTGGACTGTGCCTTGCCTGAATAGCACTGCACATTTCCACAAGTGAAGGAACTACCTTCCCTCCAGAAATTGTGCAAGTCTAGCCCAACACTGACCTCGAAGCTTGAATTGTGCAATTCTTGGAGGCAGTGTCCTACTGGCCTTAGAAAGTGTGCCATGCAGTTTGATGGTTGCATGTCACTACTGTTTAAAATTGTGCATTGCATAGTTTCATTACTTATTAGGCTAGGGTGGATTGTCCATTGCATAGTTCCAGCAGTGAGTTAGCCTCCCAGTAGCCCTATTAATTTTAGGTATGTTCTATGCTTAGAGCAATTTATTTCAATTTTCACAGTTAGCTCAATATATTTTCTAGATTAGCAATCAAATCAGCATTAAAGTAAACTGTAGATAAAACATAAACGTTAATCAAAGAAGGCAAGCCAAGACAGAAGGACACAAGATGTCGTGCCAGCCAGGGACAAACCGCAATGTGGGGAAACCCTTGATCAATTCTTCTTATATGTTCTTCAATAGTTTAGCAGAGAGAGAGAGATGGTACGTTTACAATGGAAGTCAACACTTTGACTTATCTAGATAAGAGCATAGATCATCTCTAAGAAGATGATACATGAGATCAGTTGAAGACATGTTGCTTCAACTGATTCTCCAAGGTGACTCCTTCACCTATCGTTGTGCTGCATTTCATCATCATGCTGCACCTCACTGTGCTGCACCATGCTACACCCATCATCACTATGCTGCATCTCATCATGCTTCATTAATCATGACTGTACCCATCACTGTACTGCATTATGTGCCATTGTTGCACCATGTTTCCATACTAACCTATGTGCTGGTTGCATCTTGCTTGGTTGTTGTCCCTAGCATGCTTTGTCCTTTACATGCTTGTTGTTGCATGTTATTGCATGCTTGGTGTATTTGCTACTAAGTACCATACAACTGTCCCAATGTTAGTTAGTTTTCCCTTGCATTCTGCTCTCCTTCGGAGACAGATGCTCAGGTTGTTCCGGCAGTTTCAGCAATTTCGGCTGTTCCCGACAGTTCCGATAGTTCTGGCAATTTCGGCTATTTCCAGCAATTCTAATAGTTTCGGAATTTCCGAATTTTCCTGGCAGTTATGGATTTTTCCCTCTGCATCAAATTTCTTGGTTGTTCCGGAAATTCCAGTTGTTCTCGGCAGTTCCGGCTATTCCCATTATTTTTGACAGTTCCGAAAAATTCTCGCTATTTCGGTTATTCCTGGCAATTCGAGCAATTCCGACTTTTCCTGACAATTCTCGGCAATTCTGGCAGTTTTGACAGTTCCAGGTTTTCCCAGCAGTTCTCGGTAGTTCCGGTAGTTCCATCTTTTCTCAGCAGTTCCAACAGTTCCGACAGTTCCATCTTTTCCAGCAGTTCCAACAATTCCGGCTATTCCTTGTAGTTTCGACTTCTTCCCTCTGCATTAGGGCAACATTATCCCTTAGGATCTCTCCTCCTACTAAAACCCATAGACAAGTAGAGAGGTAGAGATCCCAAGTGTGTTGAAATGGCTTGAAGACCACCTCTATTTATACTAAAACGTTGAGCACAAGTGGGGTTTATGTGGTTGCTCGTCGACCTTGATGAATTGTCCCATAACACAAATAAATTCATATCTCCGTGAATACTTATCAAAATCGGATTATCTTTAGATCAATCCTACACCTCTTGATGACAGGGATCCAAGAAAAATATCATCTTCCTTTGAAAAGATGACCCACATGGAGTTTGGCCCTAGTTTCCAATTTTAACACTCCCTCTCAACTAGGGAGAACTCCATCCGCTGATCCATATGTTTGAATGTACTATATCTGCCATCAGTGCCATGCACTGATCTATATGTTGAGCTTTGCTTTGCTCTGCTCTGTTGAACCATGAAGAAGAAAAAATGATTGAGAATGTCTCATACCATTCTCTACTAACCCAAAGTTAGTTTCATCTGAAGAGAGTGTGTCACATCACTCTTACTGGCCCGAAGTCAGTTTTATTGATCCCAGATCAATATCACAAGAGAGTGTCTCAAACCACTCATATTGATCCCAGATTAGTTTCATTGATCCCAGATCAATGGAGTGCATCCTAGCATAGGGAGTACGATAGATACATCAATGTGTCCATCGATAGTACTACTATGGTCCCTAACCCCATTTCCCTGCTCATTGATCAGATGAGAGGTACTTCCCATGAGTCCCAGACTGCATGGGTAGGATGCCTCAACAAGAGAACTAATCATCATGTCCACAAGAGAACGAATCATCTTGCCCCACAATCGCCATGAGAGAACTAATCATCCTGGCCCACAGGAGAACTAATCATCCTGTTTCATAGTTGCCATGAGATAACTAATCACCCCGGCCCACAGGAGAACTAATCATCCCATTCCACTATTTCCACAGGAGAACTAATCATCACGACCCACAAGAGAACTAATCATCCTATTCCACAATTTCCAGAGGAGAACTAATAATCCCAACCCATAGGAGAACTAATCATCTTGTTCCATATTTGCCACAGGAGAACTAATTATCCCGGCCCACAGGAGAACTAATCATCCTGTTCCATAATTGCCATGGGAGAACTAATCATCCCGACCCACAAGAGAACTAATCATCCGGTTCCATGATTGCCACAAGAGAACTAATCATCTCGGCCCACAAGAGAACTAATCATCCTGTTCCATTGTCGCCATGGGGTATCACAGGGGAAGGTTGAACCTGTCATCTTGTATATAGTGCACTGCTAGGGGAGGGTGAGTCACCCTGTGGTCATATTTTTCTCCAGTAAGTACCCCAAGCCCCCGAGAGCTCCCAGATCTCAATGCATGCAACACGTAGGACCCTTATAACAAGGTCTCTCAATGACTCCAAGTCGTTCGGGAAAGTCACAGATTTGACCTTTCCCGAGGCTTTGACAAAATGTCTACGACCTGTACATCAGTCTCAATGTGATGGAGCCTCCTCGCTCATGAACTTACCATATCCTAGATAAGGCTATATCTGATGTCTATCTACTGGAGCAATCATTGAATACGAGATTCCTCAATAATTGAATCCCCCCTCTGGTTGTCACAGAGAATCACAGTGGTATTCATCATGTGTACAAACAACTCACTGAAGAGCTTCCACAACTAGGTAGCTTCATACAAGATCATACTCATAGCTATGTATTCGGTCTCGGTGGTGCTTAGAGCAACCGACTTCTGCTTCCTGCTCATCCATGATATCGAAGCAGAACCCAAAGAGAACCAGTGCTAAGAAGTGCTCTAGTGATCCTCCACACTGCCTACCCATTCAACATTCAAATAATCATGCAGCTTCATATTTTTGGCAGTGTATCTCAATCCATGAGAGATTGTGCCCCGAAGATATCTCAGAATATTCTTATCACCAATCCACTGAGGCTCAACCAAATATGAGCTCACCATGCTAACTGCAAAATGTATGTCTGGACGGAAGTTCACCAAGAACATTAATGCAAATGAGTTTATGGTACTCAGAGGCATTTCACAAATCTGGTCTAGCATCATCACCATATAACTTTTGAAAGTTAAGATCCTCAAGGTAGTCACGGGCTTGCAGTTTACCATTCCACATCCGAAATCCAACTCCCTCTTACTTCTGCAAGTGAGAGGGTCTACACCTGTTTGAAGTAGGTCGTCCTCAGAAGGTGCTAGTATGAGAGGTCTATCATCCACAACCTTCAAACAATGGTTTGGATCAACTTCACTCTTAGTGAATCTCAGCTTCATCTGACAGCTATCAATCCTCTCATACTATGCCCAGGGAATTTTGCTTCAAGCCAAAGAGGGCTTTCTTCCACTTGCATACGTGAGATTCCTGATCATGAATCTCAAAACCCTTGGGTTGTTCCAAACCTGTGGACCTGCTACATAAGGGGAAATGTCTCCTTGTAAGATTTTCCTTCGGTACATCTCATACATGTACTTTTATGCTCTTTTTGAATTCAGGCATCCCTATCACCATATGACTCACAGACCTTCGGTGCTATGTGTCAATGGACATGGTCCCTAGTGGACTTCTTGCAACTTGATACAACCTTGAACTCAAAAACATCTTTGAAAATTCTATTTTCAAACACATATATTTCCATCGATGAGTGCCACCCTATAACCTTTGACTTTCTTTGCCGAAATGGACACTAGGTTCTTCTTGCAATCAGGTACATAAAAGATATTCTGTAAATGAATCGAGTTACCCTCATTCAATTGAAGGGTAACATTCCCTACACCCTTCCAGGATAGGTGGCATTGGCTCCAAGTATAATCCCACAATTATTTCCATCTATACCAAATTAGAGAATGCACCCTACTATCCGATGAAGTGCCATGAAGTACTACAATCAATAAGCTAGATTCCAAAGAATCTGTAGGACAAGGCCAATACAAGATAACACTTCTTTATCTTATCAAAAACAACATTTGATTCTTGATACCCGGGGTTCCTTGCTTTTTTTGTTGAAGAGTCGGCCATTTCCTTGATGACCTGCATTACCTGTCATTCCTTTGATCATTGAAGATGTCCTTGGAATGATTTTTATCCTCATCAAGAGATGTGTCTCTACCATTCAGACACTCCTTCACATAGTGGTCGAACTTATTGCAACCAAGGCATCTGCATTTCCTTCCACCCTTAGATCCAGACTTCCCAATGAAGTGATCTTTAGGTAGGCCACCATAAACTCTTGTTGCGCCATTCTGATAATATTCTCTGCTTTGACTTCACCCTCGGTGAATTTGAAGAGGGATGAGGAATTCACTGATCCTTTTGTCCTTTCCCGACTGTCTTCGGTGATTTCTCTTTCACTCTTGCTTGGGCATTGTCTTCACCTCAGCTCTGATACCATATTAATTTTAGGTATGTTCTATTCTTAGAGCAATTTATTTCAATTTTCACAGTTAGCTCAATATCTTTTCCATATTAGCAATCACATCAGCATTAAAGTAAACTGCAGATAGAACATAAACATAAATTGCAGAAGACAAGCCAAGACAAGAGGACACAATATGTGGCACTAGCCAGGGACAAATCGTAGTGTGGGAAACCCTTGATCATTTCTTCTTATATTTTCTTCAATAGTTCAACAGAGAGAGAGAGAGAGTGATAGTATGTTTATAACAGAAGTCAACACTTTGAATTATCTAGATAAGAGCATAGATCATCTCTAAGAAGATGATATATGAGATCAGTTGAATACATGCTACTTCAACTGATTCTCCAAGGTGACTCCTTCACCTATCGTTGTGTTGCATTTCATCATCATGTTTCACCTTACCATGCTACACCATGTTGTACCCATCATCACTATGCTGCATCTCATCATGCTTCATTAATCATGACTATACCCATCATTGTACTGCATTATGTGCCATTGCTGCACCATGTTGCCATACTGACCTATGTGCTAGTTGCATCTTGCTTGCTTGTTATCCCTAGCTTACTTGTTGTTCCTAGCATGCTTTGTCCTTTGCATGCTTGTTGTTGCATGCTAGTTGTCCCTTGTATGCTAGTTGTAACATTGCATGCTTGGTGTATTTGCTGCTAAGTACCATACAACTGTCCCAATGTTAGTTAGTTGTCCCTTGCATTCTTCTCTCCTTCAGAGACAGATGCTCAGGTTGTTCCGGCAGTTTCAACAATTTCAAATGTTCCCGATAGTTCTTGCTTTTCTCGGCAGTTTTGGCCGTTCTGGCTTTTCCCAGCAGTTCCAACAATTTCAGCTTTTCCTAGCAATTTCGGCAGTTCCGACTTTTCCCGGTAGTTCTGGTAGTTTCGGCTTTTCCCAGCAGTTCTCGGTAGTTCCAGCTTCTGCCCTCTATGTCAAATTTCCCAGTTGTTTCAGTAGTTTCAGCTATTCCCAACAATTCGAGCTATCCCTGGCAGTTTCGATGGTTCTGGCAATTTCGGCTATTCCTGGCAGTTTCGGCAGTTCTGGCTTTTCTTGGCAGTTCTGGTAGTTCTCGACAGTTCTGAAAGTTACAAATTTTCCCGACAGTTCTCGGCAATTCCAGCAGTTCTAGCTTTTCCTGGTAGTTCCAACAATTCTGGCTTTTTCTGACAGTTTCGACAATTCCAGCTATTGCCAATAGTTCCAGCTTCTGCCCTCTAGATTAGGGCAACATTATCCCTTAGGACCTCTCCTCCTACTAGAACCTAAAGACAAGTAGAAAGGAAGAGATCCTAAGTGTGTTGAAATGACTTGAAGGCCACCTCTATTTATACTAAAACGTTGAGCACAAGTGGGGTTTATTTAAAAGCTGGTCGACCTTGATGAATTGTCTCATAACACAAATAAATTAATATCTCCATGAATACTTATCAGAATCGGATGATCTTTAGATCAATCCTACACCTCTCGATGAGAGGGATCTAAAAAAATATCAGCTTCCATTAATAAGATGACACACATGGAGTTTGGACCTAGTTTCCAATTTTAACAAGCCCGAACTATGTCATCCGTAGTCTTGGTAGTCAGTCTCCCACCCTCACATTGAAAACTGTGCAATCTTCACGGACAGTCACATAGGTATGTTGCATGTAAATCCTCCAATCTTTTTTGGTTTTCAACTGACAAAATGCTTGCCATGAGTGTTGCTACATCTCCAGGTATCATAGGTGTCGTTCACCTCCTCGCATCATAGGTACAATGGCCTTGAGGAGAGTAGAGTCAAAAACACCATTAAGAGCATAACTGGGGATGTAGTTGATCAAGTGTCTATGAACTTGCCTATCCACGAAGACATCAAGTTGTTCATGGATAAGGATATGAAGGTGAATGGAAATGGAATCACAACGAGCAACACCATCAACAGTAGTAAAAGGCATCACACCTACATGTGACAAATGCAAGAGGAAGGTTGTTGACAACACAAAGGCGGACGAAAGCTGCAAGCTCAAAGAAAATCCAATCATTATGAAAGAAGCTTTAGAGATTGAAGCTATGAGGTGACAGTGCGACACAAAGATCGTACGAAGGCAGAGAGAAGGAGTTGCATGTGCTAAAGCGACAACTCAAGGAAGAACAAGATATGCACAGATGAGAGAATGAGTTACAAAAACAACAGGTATAGAGGGGGGCGCAACATGCACAGACGGATGAAACTATGCCCACACAAGTTATAGATCCATCCTAGTAGTTGACACAGAGTAGACAAGGTGAGAAGTGATATTTATCACATGTAAGGGAATTCAGCAGCATGGATGTCACTATGCACATGCATGCGATCCCACCCATTTGGCACACTCATCGAGGCGAAGACAAGAAGCAAGTCCAATTGGAGCTGAACATGTATTTTGACAAGTTGATGCGCATGGGCACCACCACACACTTGGAGATCAGCACAGACACTATGCATTAGTATCTTGCTGGTTAAGCTATAGTCAAGACAATGATGCACATGTTATCACATGCGTTCGACAAAGGGGATATATCAGTGTATCCGGATGCAATGGAGGCGAGTGTTTACTTTCAAGAGGATGTCACCATTGAGCACATGGACACCATCACAGATGACCAAGCTTGGCATCAGTTCGCCACCTTCTATCATCACAAGGATGTTGAAGATTTGGTATTGCGAGAACAATCCAAGTGTTAGTGATGTCTTGCATGGCTTGCTCAAGCCTATTTTGTCTCACATGGGTATATGTGCAAATTGTATGTAACATCTTGTCAAGTCGAAGTTAAAGCGTCGATAGTTGAGTTTAATAGTCATAGAGTAGTTAAAGTATCATGAGGGTATGTGAATAGTCATAAAGGGGAATGTCAAGGGCCACCCTAGCCTTTGCTATATATAGTCCCTCATAACTCATTGTGGAGGCTTTTGGTAAGCCAAGCTTCCAATAGGAGTATCTTAGAGCAGTCATGGACAATATTGTACGAGCCTTGGCTTCTCCAATGTGCAGAGCTAGTATATCTCTTTGGAGGAGTAGGTGACATTGACTGTAACGTTTCGCTGTTGGAACTAGTGGTTGGTCATGGTTGTATTGTATTACTGGGAATTTCACTTCATAATATAACAAAGCCAACACATTCCATGCATATGTCGTATTGTATTTCATCTATCTTGTTTACTCTAAATGATATATGTATCTGTTTGCTTACACATGCATGTGTAGCTATTTTCTGTATATGTATGTATGAATCTTACTGAAATGTGTTGTTGGTTTAACCATCACTTTAGATTGCTAGCTTACTTTCTTTCCATGTTGTGATGCATATTTTCTCGTGTGTTCCGTTCTTAACTTTGTGCTTTCACAGGTTTCCAAGGGGCGCACTCACCACACCCTCTATGTGTTAGAACCGCTCATTCACCTTCCTTGATTTGCTGCATACGTCAGACCGTTGGTACCAACAAGGACATCTTACTTGCCTCTACATGCAATCACGGTCAAGGTGATGCTGCACGACCCACTATTAGGATTTCTACACCAAATGGTCTGAGGTCTAGTTGGGACTTCTTACCAGGGAGTTCCCCTAACATGTTGGCAGGTCCAACAACGTCAATATTTTGGCGCTAGAAGGAGGGCCAGATGACAAGCTGAGTCCTCACATGTTTCTTGAATCTACGCATATCCATCATGACTAAGTACAAAGTTTCTCTTTCGGAGTGTATTTCTTATGGAAATGACTTTGAAATCTTGGAAGAGATCTCGGATACCTTGTCACATAAAACATATGATGGTGGAGGCTATGTAGCCTTAGTTAGGCACACAGTTAGCGTTGTAGGCTCATTTGAAAGACATGGAATATTTGAAGAAAGGATGACTTGCAAGTTGTTCGTCTACACGCTTCAAGGGCACCCATTGCACTGGTGTGCCACGCTGCCTAAAAAATCTATTCATTCTCTTGCTCATATGTTCGCATAGATAAATTATGCTTTCAATCACTTTAACTGTAAAGCACTCGATAGAGAAATTCTAAAATTACAAAAAACACCTAATGAATCCATTGAATAGTTTCACACACACCTTTGTAATCTTGCATACAGATTTCCTGAAGATGAAATTGGTTGGGAATTTCTCGATGGAAGATTTGAGTATCTTCTTTAGATATCTGAAAATCCGAAATTCTTGAAATCATTCGAATACCACTCAATTCACTTCGACAATGGAGCTATGTAATCACAAGCAGGCGCAGTTGCTGTCATAAGTGACTGTCCACTTTCACCTCATCAAACAGCTCCACTACCACAGAGTGATGTGGGAAATTATGTACACACATCTATTTAACTGTCACATCCTCCCAACCCACCTACTCTTGATATCTGCATAGGTTTGGTTTGCAAGCTTATTGGTTGTCACGTGGATTCGTTCCCTCAACCTCCATCCCCGCGTTCTGTTGATCCTCCGAATTATACTATCTTGTGTTCTTCCATTCTAGACTCCTCACCTGCTGTGAACGAGGATCAAGTTGTCGACGGAGTTCGTGTTATGTAGCCAACCTTCACCATCATTCATGATGAGTGTGTGGGAATCTAAAGAAGAACTTGTGATGAAGCATGACTCCCTTCCAACCGTGCCTCATCTGCTTTATCCTGACACCCCTTGTGAATCTGCCACTATTGATTTACCCTGTGAAAAATCATTTCCATATGTTTGTACTTTCAATCGTTCACAAGACACATCGGATGTCTGTCTGTCATTACATTTTGGAGAGGACACATCTTCCTCCTAAAATCCGTCCAATCTATCATCTATCATTTCTGAAATCACAGAGGTTGAACATCCTTTCTTCTCATCAACCCCTTTGCTCGATTCATCAAATCGTGAGGATGCCGACAAACATCCTAAATTTTTTGATCTCAGTTGTTGTGATCTCTCTACTTCTTCATCTGATCATGATGTTGATTCAATCGTTATTAATTTGTTTAAGACACTGGTCTACGATGATCTATCTATCGACAAAGTAGAAATCCAGTAGACTATCGAGGCACTTCAGCTTGAACTGATGGTGATGTCAGTTCCTCGCTGTCCTGAGGTTGGGTTCACTTCTGATCAAGGAATTGTTGGAACACGCAAGGCTCCTCATCACTCTCTGCTTTGCATTCAAGATCAATCTAACACTTAGAATTCACTTCGTCCACTTTAACTACATGATCCCACGCTCATGCATTGAAGGAATCTTGCATAGAAAGCACACTTGCACAATGTAAGTGGTCTAACTTTCTCAAGTTTTCTTGCATGTCACAGTAAATAGAATGCATAAACTCAACATTTGCATGCAATGTGGCACAACATCATGGAAAGTCCATAGAGTGCATGTCATGCGCTTTCACTCATTTTTGTTCTATGGACGCTTGTAAGCTCGGAGTGTGTCCGTCTTCATCATTGTATCCTTCATGCTTTCTAGTTTGCGCAACTACGATGTATTCAAACCATTCCTTCACCAACATGGGCAGACCAATGTGCCGGTGGTTGCACTGGAAGTATCACTTCATGTGAGACGACCCATGCATTGTTAGCTTAGGATTAGGAGTAGTGTTTGTTTTTGAGTTGTTTGCTTGCATGCATGTTTTCTTATTTCTTTGTGTGTTTGCTTGCTTGTTTGGATACGCATTTACTTCTGCTTCTTGCTTTGCTTTTTGGTTTGTTTGTTTGTTTATGTCTGTAGGTTAGTTTCACATGGATCATGTGCGACTCTTGAAACAAGCTAGGTGAAGTACAAGAGGACTTGTACAACTATAAATAATTGGTTATCTATCATCATGCCTCTTCTGTAAGAACTTGTTGCCTTCAGTCCATGATACATCAATGGAAAATATGCACCCTTCGAAGTGAATCTTGGTGAAAACACAACTCTTGTGTGTGAACTAGTATCACCTACTCTAGTTGGTTGTTTTTGGGTTAATCCATGTCATCTTAGTCAAGTAGATTAAGGTGAGGAGGAAAACCTTAACAAGCACGTCAGAGGTATGTACAAACTACTTCTCTAAAGAAACAACCTCTTCTGCTCTCAATAAGTTTGGATCCCTCTTCCGCCTCTGAAATGAATAAGTGCTATGCACAATTTGAAAAAATGAAAAATGAACAAGGCGAAAGAAGAGAAACGCTTCTTGCACAGAGAGGTGATGCAAGTAACTATGCTGGGGTACTAACTAGGCTCACTGAGAGAGGAGTGATGCTTGTGTTCCTACATGACTCCACCAGGGTAATGTCTATGCTTGTTGGTAGCGGAGAAACACTAAAGATGAAGCTAAGACTCTAACGATCATATGATTTGTGCACCAATATACCCCTCATCCCCAATCGAAATAACTGTGTTGGATTGACTTGGAATGTGTGTCGACCGACCAAGAGCCTAGCAGATGCTACATATTACAATCAAGCAAGTGTGAAAACTAAGACAAACAAAGAACTAAACAATACATCCGGAGGTGTTAGACTTTCTTTTCACGAACAAGGTCCATTCAGAGAGTTGGAGTTCTAAAGTGTGTAACCATGTGTTGTAGCAACGATAACCACCCTCCAAAATTTTTCCTTAGCTTTGTTTTGGAGCCTCCCTACCGACCATCCTTAGCAACACGTCTTCCATTGTCAAGCACATCATCTTCAACTATTTCATTAAGTCTTTTTAGCTTGTGTATGCAAGTTTGTTCCACCTACTTCACATGTCAATTTACGTACTTAGTGTCAGTTGCTAGTTAGGCAACTCCCTCTGGGAATTGCACAACTATGGAGGGAAACTAACCTTTCCTACACAAATTATGCAAACCTAGTTGGGATCCAGAATTGTGCAATTCTTCCTGTCAGTATTCCTCTCAGAAATTGCGCAATGCATCTATGGAGAACTGCTTAGTCTATAAATTGCGCAATTCTGGGTAGCAGTCACCTGTTTCTCCTAGAAATTTCTCAATTCTAGGTAGCAGTCACCTACTCCTCCCAGAAATTGCGCAATCACTTTGCGATAGCTAGCCGAACAGCTAGCAAAAATTACGCAATCCAACTAGGTAGTCTGCTAGGCTAAAAAATTATGCAATACAGTCAGAAAACATTCCTTGAGAAAATTGTGCAGTCTGACCCAAGATAGTTGCTCAACCTAGAAATTGCCTAATCCTAGGAGATAGTCACCTGTTCCTCCTAGAAATTTCTCAAACCCTCTAGGACAACCATCTCTGCTTAGCCCAGAGCATTAAAATATCACCAATTACTTTTCCTAAGGCATCACATTCCACAATAAAGGTTTTTGTGAAGTCCGGTGTAGCTAAGACCGGTGCTTGGCACATTACCTCTTTAAGATGTTCAAAGGCCTTTGTTGCTTTTGGAATCCATTTAAGTCCATATTTCTTCAATAATGTTTTTAGAGGTGTTGCTATTCACCCATAGTTATTAATAAACTTTCGATAATACCCTGTCAACTCGATAAATCCTCGCAAATGCTTTATGGATGTGGGGATTTTCCATTCCTTAATGGCTTTAATTTTTCTAGGGTCTACCTTCACACCTTCATGAGATACAATATGACCCAAATATTCCACCTCTTGTACTCCAAAGAAACATTTGGAGCTTTTTGCATATAATTGTTTCTCCTCCAATAGTTTAAGCACCCTATCAACATGTTGAACATGATCCTTCCAAGACTTCTTTTAGATTAGTATATCATAACAAAATACTAACACAAATTTTCTAAGGGTGGGTTTGAAAATGTAATTCATCAAACCTTTGAAATGTAGATGGTGCATTGGTAAGGCCAAAAGGCATGAACAAAATTCATAATGACCCTCATGAGTTCTAAATGTTGTTTTTGAGATGTCGTTAGTCTTCATTCTAATTTGATGATATCCTGAATGAAGATTCGACTTGGTGAGGTAAATTGATCCATGCAATTCATTCAATAATTCATCAATGACAGGACTGGGGAATTTATCTTTAATAGTGAGCTTGTTGAGCTCCCTATAATCCTTACACATGCGCCATGACCCATCCTTCTTATGCACCAATATTACTGAAGCAATGAAAGAACTTTGAATAGGTTTAATTATACCAGCCTTCGACATTTCTGCAACCATACATTCAATTTCACTCTTTTGGGCATAGGGATATATATAACGCCTGATGTTTGGAGGAACACTTCCTGGAATCAAATGAATATCATGATCATGATCACGAATAGGTGGGAGGCCTTTTGGAGTCTCAAATACCTTGGAATGATTGTCCAAGACTTTTTGGAGATCTGGATAAATAAATGATTTTGATGTGGGAACCTCTAGCGAACATAATTGTGAAATTATGCCTCTTTGTTATTTCTTTAGAAGCTTTGTCATTCTGTTAGAGTTGATTATCTTTCCCGGTTTCCCTATGATACCCCTTAATTAAACTTCCTTTCCTTCCAAAGTAAATTTCATGAAAAGTTCTTAAAAATTAAAAGCTATTGTACTCAAGTATTGTAGTCATTGGACTTCTAGTACAATATCAAAACTACCCATTCAAATGGAAAGCATTGGGCTATTCAATACATATTCTCCCATTGATAGCTTGATATTATAGCACTTTCCAGAGAAATTTATGGTTCCTCCACTTGCAACCATCACTTGACACTCTGGTGTTGGATATAGGAAGCAATTCAATTCCTTGGATATCTTGCAATGAATAAAATTATGGGCATTGCCCGAATCAATCAAGACTATTACGTTTTTCTTCTTGATATGTCCTTCTATATTGATAGTTTGAGGAGTGGTAATTTCAGCCAATGCATTACAAGATGTGGTCGGATTTATTTCTTATTTCTCTAGGTTTTGTTCTTAGTGTATATCCTCTTCTTTTGACATTTCTTGTTCTTTTTCTTGCTCTTTACAATCTATGTAAAATAATTTCTTCTGAGCACGCTTATGACCTTTAGCGTATTTTCTATCACAAGTGTAACAAAGCCCTTTTAATCTTTTTTCTTCCAATTGTTGTGGTGTCAACCTTGTAGGTTGTGGAAGGCTAGGGACAACAACACTTCCATCTTTATAGTTATGAGTGTTAGGTTTCCTTGTTTCCATAATTTTTCTTTCCAATTTTCTTTCCAACCTGAATGCCTTCTCCAATGAATCAGGTTCCCAAAGGCAAACCTCATATTGGATGTTATCCTTTAAATTCCCTATGAACACATCAATCCTATGCCCCTATGGAATATATTTTACCCTTACATTCAATTTTTGAAAGTCGTCAATGTGCTCCATCATTAAACCCTTTTGTTTGAGATTTATCAATTGACTAAAAGAAGTGTTGTTTTCTGTATCCTCATAATGTGCTATCATTTCTTCCGTAAAAATTGCCTAAGTGCAATTTGTTTATGAGAGAAAATCCATTGATACCATACAAACTGATTTGGTTCCAAATATAAAGTTGCAAGGCATACCTTTTGTGTGTTTTACACATTATGGAGATCGAAATATTGCTCCATTTGTAATATCCATGTTACGAGATCCTTGCCATCAAACTTCCTCATATCGATCTTTGGAACATGGTGGGTCTTCAATCCACCGTTAGAGTCTATGAAATCATTATTAGTATTTCTTTTGTTCTCCTCATGAGTTTCCTTTACTACCATTTCGCCATAAGTGACCATTTCTTGTAGCAAATTTGTCAAATATGTCTTCATCTCTTCCATGTTACCTTTAAGTTTTTATTCTATACCATCCATCTTAGCTTCCACACCTTTCTTTAAACTTAGCTTCCATGCCATCCATATTGGCTTCCATTCCATCCGTCTTAGCTTCCATGCTTTCCTTTAAACTATCCATCTTAGCTTCTATTACTTTTTGTCAGAGTGAATTTTGTTGCACTTGGTCTCGTAATTTTGATATATCATGTTGCATTTCTTCCTCTTTTTCATGATTCATGCTAGATATTTCATGTTTCTTACTAGGTGTTTCTGTTTTATTTCTTTGGGGCATCAATTAATGATAATAATTCTTTACTATGCCTTTTGAATTCCTTCAAACTAATTTTTCAAAACAATCTTATGCATAAAAAACTACATACCTTTTTTCACTTTGCAGGAACTCAATATTGGATCTATTGTATATCTACAATTTCGGATCTCCAAGGTTTGAAATTGGGTCCTTCTATAGCCCTCTGAGTCCTCCTTCCAACCCCGCAAGTCTGATCAATATTGAATTCTCCAAGGAATAGTTATACCAAATCTCCCACAATGACGTCATTATAGACTAGTTCTGTAGAGTGAACTTGTACAAAGTGCCATGTGTCACTATTTAGACCTTAGGACTTGAAACTAATATACAGAAAACTAAAGGATGTTCTATTTCTGCAAATTTTTATGAAATTTCATTTTGATGCTTAGAGAGAAAGTTATGACGATTTCCCCAGGTCACATGTTTGAGATATAATTCGGGCGCCTAAAAAAACCCTAACTTCCTTGGATACTATGTATGAAACTATAGCGGGAAAATATATGAAATTCAGACCCAAGGTTCATCACGATTTTGCCTCATATTGGTTTTAATTTCATATTTTGAAACTTCATATAAAAAAAGGTATAGCGAAAATTCCACGATGACCTGTTTGGAGTAGCAAAACCCTAGAATCCAAAGCTCTGATACCAAATGTTATGTAACCAGTTCACAAAATACAAGAAAAGATAGATCAACGACTTCAAAATCAGCTTCTTCATGGGGGAAACCTCCTTTACATTACAAAAATGAATAATTCTTGGATGATACAAACAACAAAACCTCCTTTCTATATATAGGAGTCTAAGGGGTCACAATATAATCAAAGCCGACATAACAATAATAATATAAGGGCACAACAATAACAATAGTGGGCTTCCATGGGGCAGAATAATAACAATAGAGGGACAATAGGGGCACAACAATAACAATAAGGGCTACAATGACAATAGTAATGGGGGAATCAATAGTGTTATAGGGACCTAATATAACTTCTTATTATTAATTGGTTCATTGGAATACAATATTTTGTTAGAGTGTCTTCATCTCAATTTCATGTAACTTATATTTTAAATATTAAAAAATATTAAACTTTTAAATGGCTTTGGTTTGATATAAAAAATCAAGAGTCATATGGTTAAGCTTTATTAAAGCATTGCTCTGTGGAAAAAGAATGTGTCTACCCATGCGCATTATACAAGAGTAAAGTTTCTACTTTGATGTTTTTCTTTTCTTGGTTTTCTTTAATATTTTTAGGTATTACTCATGATGTCATTTCCAAAATATGAAATGAATATTTTTGGATGTAATTTAAAAAATCATCGATGTCATTACATAGTCCTGGAAAAGGATTTCACATCACTAAAACTTTCTATTTTTTGTGTTTTCACCAAACTTTCTAATTTTTGTGTTTTGCCACATGTTCATAACTTGTTGGACACAGGAGGGTGAAACTAAGCCTCTACTATTGGTTGAATCTTCTGAGCCAATGGAAAAAACATGTGTCTACCCATGTGTACTATACAAGAGTAAAGTTTCTAGTTTGATGTTTTGCTTTTCTTGGTTTTTTTTAGTATTATTAGGTATTATTCATGATGTAATTTCAAAAATCATCAATATCATTAGAAAGTTTTATCAATGTGCAATCCTTTTCCAGGGCTATGTAATTTAAAAAATCATCAATATCATTACATAGCCCTGAAAAGGATTGCACATTGCTAAAACTTTCTAATTTTGTGTTTTCACCAAAATTTCTAATTGTTGAGTTTTTCCATGTGTTCAAAAATTGTTGGATAGAGGAGGAAGAAATTAAGCCTCTACTATTGGTTGAATATACTCAGCTAAACCCATCATAGGAACACCTTGGCTGTAAATATGAAAACAATTTTAAAATCTACATTTTTAAGTCTAAGTTTCATGTCTAGAACAAGACTCATCTTTAGGACTGAATCTACAAAGAAGAGAAAAGATGGAGGTTATAGATATGCACTACCACACAGTTAGGGTTGGGGAGCTCACTAGTTTAAAGAGATTTATTTATTTATTTAATTAGGATTTTTATTATTATTTATCATTAATATTATAAGTATATGATTTTTCTTTCGTTTTATATTTAATTAGTAAGTTTTATTTTAATTTAATTATAGCTCTTTTTTGACACTTAGTATATTTGTTTGAATTTTGATTATTATAAACTAATGTTCTAGATTGTGTTAATATATTATAATATAGGTCCTATTAATACTAATTATTTTAATATGATTCATATCAATACCATATTCTAAACTAAATCTTATGCATACTCATTATAAGTTTATGACTATAGTATGATTTTTAATAAGCTAATGTTATTAATGTGATAGCTTTATGATAATGTATTTTAATATAAATTTTTATTCCTACTTAATTTAAGAGATCATGTTATTAGAGGATAAAAGTGATATTAATTATGTATATGATAATAGTAATTTTATTATTAATATTATAGCGGTAAGAAAGACTAAAGTCAAAGAAGGGAGTGACAAAAGAATGGAGTCCCGGGAAAAGGGGGATATTTAACTAAGATGAAGAATGAGATGTTGATAGTGACACGGAGGAGAAGAGCCAAAAAGTGATAAAACATTCACAGGAGAGTATGGGGGGAGGGGTAGGGGAGGAGGAGAGGGGTTGATAAAGGGTGTTAAGGATGATAAGAGAGGGGAAAAACTTCTTTATTCCTTGGTATCATGGGAGAGAAGGGAAATCCAATTTTTGCTAATTTCTAAGCCCCCATCCCTATTGAGGTTGTGAGGGTGTTTGATGATTTCAAGGGCCTCTGAAACATTACACTTAAAATGATGTTTTCATTGGTAATGACCTTAGTGTCTTCCATGCAGATGTGGTGGTTGGTCTTGCCTGCATGTTCAACGATAGCTGAAGATCGAGTTCTTTCGTTTCGGATATCAGCACCATGTTCTTTTAGCCTGATCTAAAAAAACCTACTTGTTTCCCAAATATAATATTCTCCACAAGAGAAATTGATCATATAAACACCTTTCTGCTAGAGGTGATCTGTGTTATCCTTAACAGATTTCATCCTTGAACCCATTAAGGATGAAATCCGTTAACGATAACACATATCACCTCCAGCAAAAAGGTGTTTATATGGTCAGTTGCTCTTGTGGAGAATACTATATTGGGGAAACATGTAGGGCTTTTAATATTAGGCTAAAATAACCTAGTGCTAATATTTGAAATGAAAGATTGATCTCCAGCTTTAGTTGAACATGCAGGAAATACCAACCACAACATCTTCCTGGAGACACTAAGGTCATTACCAATGAAAAAAAAAACATTTTAAGCATATAAAGTTCGGGAGGCCCTTGAAGTCATCAAACACCCTCACAACCTCAATAGGGATGGGGGATTAGAAACTAGAAAAAAATGGATTTCCCTTCTCTCCTGCAATACAAAGGAATAAAGAAGTTTTTCCCCTCTCTTATCATCCTTAACACCCTTTATCAACCCTTCTCCTCCTCCCCCTTCCCCTCCCCCCATACTCTCCCATGAATGTTTTATCACTTTTTGGCTCTTCTCCTCTATTTCGCCATCAACCTCTCATTCTTCATCCGAGTAAAATATCCCCCTTTTCTTGGGACTCCATTCCTTTGCCACTCCCTTATTTGACTTTAGCCTTTGTTACCCCTATAAAATTAATAATAATAATTACTATTATCATATACATAATTAATATCACTTTTATCCTCTACTAACATGATCTCTTAAATTAATTAGGAATACAAATTTTATATTAAAATACGTTATCATAAAGCTATCACATTAATAACATTAGCTTATTAAAAATATTACTATAATCCTATAGTTATAATGAGTATGCATAAGATTTAGTTTAGAATATGGTATTGATATGAATTATATTAAAATAATTAGTATTAATAGGATCTATATTATAATATATTAATACAATCTAATACATTAGTTTATAATAATCAAAATTCAAACAACTATACTAAGTGTCAAAAAAGAGCTATAATTAAATTAAAATAAAACTTACTAATTTAATATAAAACCAAAAGCAAAATCATATACTTATAATATCAATGAATAAATAAAAATAAAAATCCTAATTAAAATAAAAAAAAGTCTCTTTAATTGGTCGGCTCCCCAACCCCCAACCCTAACTATGTGGCAATGCATATTTATAACCTCCATATTTTCTCTTCTTTGTAGATTCAGTCTTGAATATGAGTCTTGTTCTAGACATGAAACGTAGACTTAAATATATAGACCGTGGAATTTTCGAGCTATCAATCAAAAATTGCACCATAGAAATCTCCAAACTACAAATGTTAAAATGATAAAACAAAACCCATTAAAATAGTTAATTTCTTTCTTCATGAGATTCAATGTATATCATATTTAAAAAAAAAATAACCATGTTTCTTTTCCAAAAATTCTGAGAAAAAATGAAAAATGATTATAAAATCATAAAAAAAAATCAACTAAACAAAATAACTAGTTACTATGTTCAGCGGATTTATTGTCTATCAAAAAGACATGTTGCAACCATTAACCCAAAAAAAAAGTGAACATAACATCAAATTTCAAACTTTCTTGGAATTAGTAAAAGTCAATTCTGTAATCTGTGTAAACTTCATTATATAAAAAACTTTAAAGTTCATCATCTTACAATGAACAATGTATCTAAGGGATTTTTAAATACCAGGACTAAACTGGTTAAGGAGATCTATATTGTGATTACAATGATATCGTTTTCTGGACAACACATGTCGATTATTTAAACCAATGCACTATTTGGGGTTTCTTTTCACTAGTTTCTTTTTAAACATCAATGTCTCTATTTTCTTGGCCGTGGGCAGTAGAGCACCATAGAACATTCCTGATAAGTGTTCATTTTATTCTCACAAGGCAATAAAGAAACATATGTCCATTGGGAAATAGATGGGAGTTGGAATCACATATAGGCAAAGTGGATTACATCTCGTGGTTGACAAAGAAAGTTTGACGGGACAGGCGTTCGAGTCAACTAAGGGACAATGAAGTAGCGGACAGTGAAGTAGTGGACAATGGACCAGTGTTGGGAGGAAACAATATGGAAATTGTCAGGCAGACATTAAACATAGACAACAAAAGCTCAAGTTGGACCCATGGGAAGCTCAGATCGGACCCATATCTCCCCTTTTGTCTTTTAAAATTATTTGTTTATGTTCAGTCACTGTGTTTCAAGGAAAGCAAAACAAAAACATTTCCAACGTGGGTCTCTTAAACCGTGGTTAGTCCACTTACAATTGACAAGGATACTGTGAAAATAAATTAGAATGGGTACAGGGAGCCCAATGTAGAGAAAACATAGGTTTTGGTGGAAACGATATACCAAGGAAACGTAGAGTTACAAAAAAGTATTCCAAACAGGTGGGATATGATAAGTGGTTATCAAATGCAAACACTTACACTGAGTTTAGCACTAAGGAGGTTTCTGGAGGAAGGATGGTGTACACCTTGGAATCATAATACCCAAATCTTAGGAGGAGTTAGGGAGCCATATTTCAAAATTATTGCAAAGAATCTAAGTGGGAACTGGAATTTTTGTTTCCCAGAATTGTCACAAGCCAATTCTTTTGGCACAGATGGGAGATTGATTTATGTGAATGCAAAGTAGTACAAAGGGATTTTATTGTGTAGGAAGGAAAAAAATATGACACAATCACATAAAAAAGACTCACTCAGATCTTACAAAAAACAACAAAAAATAGTACAACTGCCACTACAAAAATGCATTGGTTAGGAGAAAAGCAAGGAAATCAAGTGGTGGGTGTTAGAAAAAATAAATAGGTCATATGAAAACAAGGTAAACCCAAGCCAAAGAAAGGTGAAATTGAAGTTATTCCAACAAAAAGAGAAGAGAGTAGGAAGGACACATACAACCCCACAACCTCTTCGCTATTGTGGTCATCGGAGCTCTATGCAAGCGAACTCATGAGCATGAAAAAAAGAATCGAGTATATTGAGTTAAAGGGGCAGCATGATGAATTCCAATTAAAAGAAATTTTGGAAACCAGTCAAAAGCTAGAAAGGGAAAACAAGTTTCTCAAAGAACATGTGATAAGATTACGGAACAGTATGGAAAGAGGGCAGCAAGAGTTGATCACACTGAAACAAGAGGTAGAGCAAACAAAGGCAGTAGAAGACAAAGACATAGAGACAGGTAAAATTGGCAAAGAAAATTAGATGGAAGAGTTTCAATCAACAATTGCAATCATAGAAATGAGATAAAATGAACTAAAACAACAAATAAAAGAAGTTAAATCTTGGGCCCAGGTGGTAAAGGAATCGATAGTTGAGAAAAAAGAAACCATTGAGAGACAAATCAAGAGACAAATAAGAGAAGAAAAAGATAGGAAAGATAAGGCCACAAACATCATTATTAGAGGCCTGAAAGACAATGGGGAAAAATAAATAACATATATTATAGCAAAGGATTTTCTCAAGGAAAAGTTGAACTGGATAGGTTATACTCAACAAGCAAATATGATTGGTAGAAAAGCAGAAAATATAAGGGATAGTCATGTCATAGTTTCATTAAGGGGCATAGAAGACAAGTTGGCTATCCTATAGAATAGGGGGATACTCAGAGGCACCCATATTTACTTAGATGATGACTTGACACTTGAACAACAACACGAGTCAAGGATGGAATGGGAGAAAGTGAAATCAGCAAGAGAAGCAGGAAAATGTGTGTGGCTAAAAAATGGGAAAGCCCAAGTCAGAGAGCGCTTAAAAAATAAAAAATAGAGATGCTAGGCTCCCTACGAGTATCTAAACATGGTGAGTTGGAATTGTAGAGGCTACCCATGGAGGAGAGGACTGGGATTGGGGCCCATAGAAGAATGGAAAGGCGTAATTATCCTTACAGAAACCCATGGGCATGAGGGCTGTAGGGTTTCCATAATTCAAAGGGTACGATAAAATTTTTGTGTGGAACGAAGCAACTAGTACAGGGAAAGGATATGGAGGGATCACCATTCTAATAAGGGATGGGTGGAGTGGAATAGTGAAAGTGGAAAAAGTGGATCTAAATAAGAAATTTATATGGCTAAATATAAGAGACGACAAAGTAACATTTAGATCGGCAGCATGTTACTTTGCCCCACAAAACTCGAAGTTCTACAAGAAGATAAAGTTAGATAAAGAAGACCTTTATGCTACTTTAAAAAGAGATATTTATGCTTTGAGGAGCTTAAGAGAAATAGTTCTAATCGATGATTTTAATGCCAGGACGAAAAACAATCAGTGTATTCAGTTGGGAAGTGAGAATAATTTACACAAAAATCCTCTTTGGTTAGAAGAGAATGAAGAGCACATGTGCAAAAGGACTTCGCAAGATGGGAATGGGAGTGTTTGGCACTGAGTTTCTAGGCTTATGTAGCCTATATGACATGGTAATTTGAAATGGCATGAAACTTTGGCCAACATCCGAGGGCATCACATGTAAAACATATAATGGTCAAAGCGTCATGGACTATGTAATATGTTCTCAGAGATTTGTTTGCAATTTGTTAGAGTTCAATATTGAGGCGTGTCCTATTGAGATGAATTTTGACCATATTCCTCTGTATATCAAGTTGGGCATACACACAAGTGGGATACATGAAGGGCAGACCCAACAATGTCGTAAGAAAGTGCATGCAATTGGAAAAATCCTCATAATCAAGAAAAAAAAGAGTTATTTGTTTCTCCTCTAAAACAACACTTCCCATGGGAAAAAAAAAACTAGGAAGACAATGCAGAAATAGAGTAAATTAGTAGAAAAATGTTGATCCCTCTAATCCACAAATATTTAAAGGTGTGGAAAAGATTTTAGCCTAAGAAGAGGATCTCAAACACTTTCCCAACTAATCCTTGGTATTCTAAAGAGTGCAAGGCTATTGAAAGGTCCCTTAAGGAGAACGAGACAAATAGGGAAAGCAAGAAAAAGTATAAAAATCTGATTAAAAAAAAGAAATTTATGTAACTTCAAGGAGGAATGAACTAATCTCCTTGGGAAAGCACAATCCCAAAGGATTATGGCGTGAACTACAACAAAAGAGAAAGAAAATAGATAATAATATCTCATATATTCATGGTTGGAACATGCAAAGCTCCTCTATGAAAGAAAAGAAGAGAAAAGTAGCCCCCCCATAATAACCAATACAACCAAGTTATTTTCAATGGAGGATGTCAAGTGTGGTATAAAGAAGTTAGCAAGTGGTAAAACCCAAGACATTGATGGGCTACAGGAAGAATTTTTAAAATGGGAAGCTGAGACCTTGGCCCCAATCATCAAAAGGATCTTCAACAAAATCACACAAGGAAATTTTCTAGTTGAGTGGACAACAAGTGTTGCTATCCCTATTTACAAAAGTGGAGACATTAATAATCCCTCTAATTATCAACTATTATGGTCAATCCTCTTCTTGGAAAACTTTTTGGGAGCATGATGGAATGCAGAACGAGTAGTTGGGAAAAAAAAGAAAGTAAAATGAAAAATTGCAGGTTGGTTTTAGGTTAGGACACTCTACAATTTCTCATTGCATCACTCTTAGGCACTTCATTGAAAAAATATGGGACATTTAGGGGGGGAAGCCTTTTGTTTCTTTGTTTATTTCGAAAAATAGTTTGACATTGTTCCTAGAGATAAGATTTGGAGAAGAATGGAAGAGCTTGGATCCCAAGTGAATATAGGGTTGTTGTCCATAAGATGTATGAGAGGGTTAGTGCTAAAAGCAGAACTAAAGAGGGCTTTTCAAAATTATTTGGTAATGACATTGGGGTCAAGTAGGGGTGTCCCCTTTCCCCCACTCTATTTGCTTTAAATATTGATAAGTTAGAAGAATGGCTAAAGAAAACTAGTGGAGAGGGGATTCAACTAACAGGTTATGTGGTGAAGCTACTTTTGTATGTTGATGACCTTATCCTAATTGCAAAATATTCTCAAGGTTTGAGAGATCATTTGAAGGCCTTAGGTACTTTTTGTAAATCCTAAGGTTGGGATGCAAGTAAACACTAGAAAAACCAAAGTCATGATCTTCTCTTTAAAGCAGAAAAAACAACAGGTTAGATTTATATTTGACGAAAAATCCTTGGAGATAATGGAAGAATACAAGTACCTAGGAATTGTTTTTCATAATAGGCTTAGTTGGGAGACATGCATAACTAAAAGGATACGAGGGGGATGGATAGCTTCTTAACTCCTTTAGAACAGATGCAAGAAAGCATAATTGTAGGACTCGAAAACCAAGAAAACTCTTTTTGAAGTGTTGGTTACCTCAGTTGTCCTCTATGGATGTAAATTTTGGAGGAGAAACATATCAAATCACAAGTGGGGACAACTAAAATGAATTCAAAAGAACTTAATCATTAGTAACCTCAAATTCAAGTCAAATATCTCATATGAGATCTTAAGAGGAGGCTGGAATGTTGCCAATGGAGGATTTATAAATAATTTGTTTCTTAAGTTATTTAAAAAAGGTGGAAAGCATGGATTAACACCGTTGGCCAAAGATGATTGCAGCAAAGGAACTAAAGTGTAGGAAGAAAACTTGGAGGATGTGAAATGAGAAGTGGATGAGAAAATCAGGAACAAATTAGCAAGATTGTCCCAACTCTAAAGAGGAGATAAAAAAGTGGGTACTTGAAAATTTTAGGGCTGCCATGTGGGAGAAACATGTTGGAAGAAAAAAAATCGATATATGTAAAAAATTTCAACCCATCACAGTCACATGATGAAAATATTTATTTGAGTGTCGCAATCAAGGGAAAGGTTAAAATTTTAATAGTGCAACTGAGGACCAGATCTTACCATCTTAGGTGCAAAACAAGTAGATGGATAACTCCTAAGGAAGAGTAGGAAGAAAGAACTTGCATCTACTCCTAAGGAAGAGTAGGAAGAAAGAACTTGCATCTTTTTCAGGAAAGGAGAAGTTAAAACTGAATGACACTTCATCATGGAATGTTTGGCTTATGAGGAAATTCATAATCCATTTGAAAATAATCTAAAGGTGGATAGTTTGAGCACGTTTTTTGAGGAAGCAAGGCTTCACGAAATTGTGAATTTCTTGATCAAAATTCATGGCAAAAGGGTTTTTTTTAGAGGAAAACTTGAGATTGTAGTGTTTTATTTGGTTTAAAGTATAGGTCCCTTAGACCACTAGGTCTTGTGGACATCATTAAAATTCATTAATTCAATTTAATTCTCGGCTACATTAATTCTTGGGCATTATTGCTTCCTTCTATGCGCTAAAATGGTTTTGTAATTTCCACGCCCATCCTTGGCAACCATGGAATTCGATTCCACCGCAGATGTAGAAGTTGATGTCAAGAGGCTAAAGGAGGGTAACCTTGCTCTTCTATTCTACAACTAGACTTCTACTTAACGGAGGAAAAGGTTATACTTCTTACCCAATTCCAGCCCTGTTGTCTTTTTTTTGCAGTTGAAAATGTTATGAGAAATAAACTTCTAAAACATGCAAAACTGGTGGGGCTTTAAGCATGCAGAGACTTATGGGATTAAATGTATTTTTCTCATTGAAGCTTTCTTACAAATAAGCATAGTACTCTTTGGAGAGGCAGAGCATTTTTCTAGTGGAGCTTCCTTCTTCTTAGTTGCTCACTCTTGATTACACTCTCTATAGTTCGTCATCATTGGCATTTTTATTACACTCTATGTTTGCCTCACTCTTTAGAGCACATGTTACATGACATATGGGGAAATCCATCTGAAAAGACGATATGGTGTTGTTGGGTGATGAGATCGCTGCATATTGAGAAGGGTATTCAGGCTCACATCGAACTCGAAACCCCAACAGAAAGCACCAATGTTACTACTCCAGCTCGATCACATTATCTTCTTCCTAATCGTCTTCATAGTTTCTTGCCAACGAACAACAAAATAAAACTGTCATTCAACATATGCAAAACCATTAAACCTGAAAGTGATTTTACAATGAAATATGACCTTCTTGGACATATTACATTTTCCTCTGAAAACTGTATGGACGTGTTTCTCACAGCCAAAGAGACATTTCATGGAAGACAAAATTGGTGGTCCGAATTTCTTGGATTCTTGAACTGAATTTAGATGCAACCAAGCGGTGAAAAGTTACACAGGGGGTGGTGAGAACCCAAATTTACTTTAATTAAAAATTTCAAATTTCAAATAATTTTTTTAAGCAATCATAACTAATTCTCAAATCAATCTGAAAATCAATGTGAATCATTGATCTTATATTATTAAGAATATTCTTTAAATGTTTTATGGAGCTTAAAACTCCATTATATGCTTAATTTTTTCATTTAAATAAATTAAAATTATGGAAGCCCAATTCTAAAATAGAATACTAAATTTCATAAATCAACAAATTATTTAATTAAATTGATATTGTATTTATATTAGAATAGGTCTTCCAAAATTTTAATTTAATTATGATCATTAAGTGGATAGTAGAGATTTAACCTTCATGGAATATGTCACGATATTGATATAATAGTAGTATTAACAAATCAAAGGTTAAAACTTATCTCCAAGTTAGTTATGTTTTTTTAATTAACTTATCTCAAATTAATTAATTAAAAAAATGCGATATAAAGACATCTCATATTGGGAATGTGGTATTGATAAACCACTTAGAAATTATGGAAGACAAATTATTAGAAGATGAGTTGCAGTGCACTATCAAGACAATTTCTCAGGTAGGAGACTCTTTCAATCACACTTACATTCATCAAGCTAGCAAACAAGTAGTATATAGGATTACAATCTAGTTTAACATAATCCTAGAATATAGGATTGGAAAACTAACAATGACTAATTAACAAAATTATTACAAACAAAACTCCAACAACAAATAACAAATTCTAATAATAGGAGATTCACTTCATCCTAATGGAGAAATGAGTTTTCTGCCACACTTAACTAATTCCTACATACTTCAAATTTTACCTTTCTGAGAGGCTTTTTAAAGATGTAAGCCACATTTTCATTCATGTTACAATAAATTAAGCCACATTTTCATTCATGTTACAATAAATTAAATCAATTTCCATGGAACACATATTTTCCTTGACAAAATGGAAGTGTGTCTCAATGTGCTTAGATTTTGCATGGTACAAAAGATTGTTGGCTAGTTTGATGAAAATTTGATTATAATATTTGTAATTGTTGACATTTTCTATACTTGTCCCACATATTCAAGAACTCACCTCAACCAAATTGTTTCACAAGTAACATTGCACAAAGATTTCTACTCAACGTCAATTGATGACAAAAAAACAATTCATTGTTTCTTACTACTCCATGACATAATCCCAAATCCAAGGTTGAATGCATATCCTAAAGTTGATCTTCTTTCATCAATATTTCCGACCTAATTTGAATAAAAATAGCCTGCCAATTGAACATCAAGTTCATCATTGTATTGAAAATCAAAGTTAACAATTCCTTTCAGACACTAAAGGACTCTCTTCACTGCTTTCCAATAACTTTCAAGAGGTTTGGCCATGAACTGACTTAGGATGCTAACTGGATATTCTATGTATGGTCTAGTTGTCATGAGTTAGTTTAGACTTCCCGCCACCTAAAAATATAATGTACCATCCACCTCTCTTATCCCTTCATCACTATAGAGTTTGACATTATGTTCTAAATGTATTGATACTACCACACATTAGTCCATTTTGAGCCTTTTGAGCAACTCTCTAGTATATTTTCTCTATGTAACCAATATCTAACTAGGTTCTCTCCATATTTAAAGACATAAGCAATAATGTAATTCCCTAAGGTCTTTCACTCAAACACACATGATAGTTGTCCTTTAGACTACCAACATATAGAGAAAGAATAATAGCATGCCCCTTTTGATATGACTTGATATATAGGTTAGGGTCACTCTTTCTTTTCATAAACCTTTCCGCAGAAAGAAAGGGTTAATCTTCACATACGAAGAACTTGGTGCCTTTTTTAATCCATATAAAGCATTTGTGAATTTGCAGACAAGGTGCTTTTGACCCTCCTTTATAAATCCTTCAAGAATAAAAAGACATGTTTCTTCCTTTAGTTCCCCATTCAAAAAAGGATTTAGAATCTAACTAATTCAGTTTCTATTTATGTTTTGTAGCTAATGCAAGTATTAATCTAATTGTGTTTAGGCTAGCTACAAGTGCAAAAGTTTCTTCATAATCAATTCCATCTCTATGTGAGCAACATTTTGCAACCAATCTAGCCTTATATTTATCTATAATTCCATTAGCATTAAAGTTGGGTTTGAATAACGATTTTGATCTTATATGTACTTTATTTTCAGATAAGTATATTAATTCCCAATTATCATTTTTCATTATCAACTGATGTTCTTCCTTCAGTATATATATCCATTCTTTATATTAATTAGCTTCTTTGAAATTCAAAGGTTATATGCCATTTGTTACTTCAATCATTAAGGAATTATCTTTAAATATTAATGTTGGTTGAATTTCGCAGGATGACCTCCTTGGTGCTTCACTTCTTTCATCTCTTCTCCTGCTTTGTGGTGAATCTTCTTTTCCTCTTAGTGTGTTGTGTTTTTTAGAGGTGTCCATGTCATTGTGTTCTTCCTTCTCTTTATATTCTTGTTTATCATTTGCTTCTTCTTTGACATCATCATAATCATAAGGAATATTTCATGCATCATAGTTCTCCTCCTTATGGCCTTCATCCGCATGCTTATGAAATAACACATTTTTCTTCCATTTTTTTTGTGTGCAGGGATCAAATAACTCATATGCTTTATTATTAGAATAGTAACCAATGAAAGTTCTTCAAAAGGAGCCTTATGGTCTAAAATTTTAGTTGGAATTCTATTTTTCAAATAAACAGTAATGCTAACAACATTATCCCATAAGACATTGGTAAAGGTTTTTACCTTTTAACATGCTATGTGCACATTCTCATAGTGCTATGTTCTTCCTTTCAACAACTCCATTTTGTTGTGGAGTATGTGGTACCATGTATTGTGGTACAATTCTATGGGATTTGTTGATTTTCTAGTGCAATTAGGTTTAGCACAATATTCTGAAATTATGATAATTATTTTTGATGTAAATATTCTTTTATCTTATTCCAATTATATCATTCAATAATTATACTTCAAAAATTCAACCACAAGAAACAATGGAACAATAGGGATAAAAATGCACAAAAGGGAGACAAGACTTACCCTTGGAAGACCCACTACGAGAAAAGGCCCAACACGCATTTTAATAAAGAAATTATCCCTATTTAATAAGAGATACACCTAGAGCTATGGTCAAACCTAGTATTCTCCTCCAAGTCAAGTCACCCAAACTGATCTTGCATTTTTTTCTGCCTATTTGACCTAAAATTTGAGCCCTCCTGTAATAACCAGCTGCCCCAAAATTTTTGGCATTGCAATAGTTGCTCGAAACCTAGATATTTCACCCCTTGCAACGAAATGCCCACAAATAGTGCAAATCACAAAGAGATAATTATATCGACACGTGCAAGATGATGAGAGAGAGGAGAGAGAAACTCAACCTTTTTCCTTTTTCCTTCTTTGTACTTCTTACCCTTCTTAAATCTCCCATAAGCTATCTTGAGTGAGGAATGAAAATTTCCCAAATGAGGAGCTTGAGATGCCTTTGTACGGTATTCTGTCAAGGGTGAATGGATGCATCTCTTGGATAGGGCTAACTTGACTTGGCGAAAATCCAACTTGTCACTTTTGGAGGAAAAAAATTCATTTTAAAATTCAAATTTACATATTTCAAAAGTCACAATGGGACTTTGACTCAAAATATTTTTTTCTTTGACTCGAGCATTAATAAATATGCTTTACAATGATAAATATAATTACATCAAGTGACCAAAAGTACATTATGAAGACCAACCATAGCTACAAATTCAACACTCCCTCTTAACTAGGTAGGTATTCAGAATCTTTGTCATAGATGTTTTGGTTATCCATTATTATCAGCATCATCATCTATCATCAACATCCATTGGCAACCATATCTGGGGTGGTAACAAACCCATGGAAATGTCATTAGCATATCAGGACTCACTCTTCCAAAGTGATCGATCCTCAAATCCCATGGCCACCACCTAGGCCAAAATTTTGAGACCCTCAACTAACAAGCACTCACTCACCCTTCCTGGTGAGCACTCTCAGCCAAGACTTCACTCAACACCTACCTAGTTGGTTATTGGGTCATTATGTTGAACAAGACCTCATTCCACCATATTAAGTGTGTGATTAGGGTCTAACACCTCACTCGACCCTCCCAGTGTGTGATCCCGATCTAGATAGTGAAGGACCTCACTCCACCATGCGTGGTGTGTGATCAAGGTCCAAGACCTCACTTCACCATTTCCCGTGTGTGATTAAGGTCCTCATCTAAGAGTCACTCACTCATTATAACCTGTTGAGCCCTCTGGGTCTCTTAGGCCCATTCTCCCTTTTGGGAGAATTTCCATCGATGTTGCAAATGAATCAAGACTCCCTTTCAATGAGAGGGGTGATCTCCATGAGCCCCAACTTATCTCTGAAATATATGAACTTGTCCCTTGGTAATGACTTCATAAAAAAACAACTATCTACTCATCTAGGGAGATGTACTCGAGCTTTATTTCTCTCATGTGCACCATGTCACGGATATAGTGGTACTTGATCTCAATATGCTTTGAATTGTCATGGAACATGAGATTCAATGAAAGCTTCACACAACTTTGAATATCACAATGTATCACTGTCAATTCCAACTATTGGCTGAACAATCCTACAAACAACCTCTGAAGCCATACTTCTTTGGTACAAGACTCATTGGATGTGATATAATCTGCTTTAGCAGTGCTGAGTGTGATCGAACTCTGCTTCCTGCTGATGAGCCCCAACTTTGGTACAATTTGGGCTCATTTTGGCCTATTTTACTTGCTCAAACCATTCATTTTTTTTGCTTATGCATGCATTTCTTAGTTTATTCATGTTGTTTGTAGGAAGAAGGTTAGACACTTTATCCACGTGACTAATGCGTTATGATTCCAGGTTTTGGCATTAAAAAGGGAGCAAGAGACAACGAAAAAGGGGATAAGGAGACAATGAGGTGGCACTGCTGATTTTGTGGAGAGATGTCCACGGTCTTGGGACATTCCTCGGGATTCCCACCAAGAACTCCGAGCTCCAATCCATCTCCCCTCCGAGCTTAAGAAGCAGCCAGCTGTCCTACAGGAACAACAGTCATAAACTGTTCTACAGGAACAGTAGTTATGATTGCCCTACAGGATCCGCAGTTAGACTCTAGTTGGACAGTCGAGCTCCTAAAATCAAGGGCACCTGGTGGATCATCGTTTTTGTATAAGTATGAAGGCCTTAGCCTTAGATAGG
>APFE030310880.1:29100-73740 GCA_000404065.3 Pinus taeda | reverse complement strand
CTATGTGACGCAATGGTTTTCGTTAGGATTGCTTCTATTATTTTATTGCTGCTTTCTACCTGCCCATTTGCCTGTGGGTGGTATGGAGTAGTGATTTTATGCTGGACATGATAGTTGTTGAGTGTTGCAGCTATTTTGTTCCCAGCAAACTGTGGTCCACCATATGTAATTATCTCTCTTGGAAGGCCATAACGCACAAATAGATGGAACAGGAAATGTATGACATAATCCTCTGTAGCTCTTGGCAATGCCTCTGCTTCAACCCACTTGGTGACATATTCTGTTGCCACCAAAATATATGTTTTCTGGTTTGATGATGGGTTAATTGGTCCAACGAAATCAAGAGCCCATCGCTCGAATGGTTCGATGACTAGTTGTGGTTTCAGAGGCATCTCATCAGACTGACCAGGGTGTCCTGCTCTCTAGCAACTGTCACAAGCTTGGACGAATTTCTCTGCATCTTTGAAAATCGTGGGCCAATAATATCCTGTTTCTAGCACTTTATGTCCAGTTCTGTGATCGGCGAAATGTCCACCACATGGTCTGTCATGGCAGGCTTTTAAAATGTCAAAAGTTTCATATTCTCGAACGCATCTCCTGATATGCATGTCTGCCCCTGTGTGGAACAAATAGCCCACAAACCAAGAAAATCGAGCACTTCGTTGAACAATCTGTTTTCGCTCATTAGGGGTTAGATACTTTGGTAGTTTACCTACTTCTAGGTAATTGGTAACATCAACATACCAGGGTGTTTGAACAACCACAACAAATAGATGCTCGTCCGGAAATTGATCTTCAACTGCTGCTGCATCGATTGGATTTGGCATTCTTGAGAGAAAATCAGCTACAAGATTTTCTTTTCCAGGTCGATCCTTGATTTTAATATCAAATTCCTGCAATAAAATCAACCATCTAGTTATTCTGCCATTTGTGATAGGCTTGTTTGCTAAATATTTTATGGCAGAATGATCTATGTACAAGATAACAAGATATCTAGTAATGTAATGTCTGAACTTATTGACAACATGTATTACAGCTAGAAATTCTTTTTAAGTAACAATGTAGTTTAATTCATCAAGGGATAAATTTTCGCTGATGTAATAAATTGCATATGGTTTTTTATCCTCTTCCTGTCCAAGGACTGCTCCAATGGCTGTATCTGAGGCATCAGATGATATCTGAAATGGAAAATCCCAATTTGGTCCTTGAAGGAATGGGGCTGTGGACACGAGCTTCTTCAGATCCTTGAAAGCATGTTCACATTTTTCTGTCTAAAGAAAATCAACGTTACCAGTTAATGCATACAAAGGTGTAGCAATATGTGAACAATGTTCTATAAACCTCCTATAATAACCAAAAAATCCAAGAAAACTGCGTACCTCCGTTTGAGTGGTAGGAGTGGGAATAAGCAAAATTATTTGGATTTTGGCTGGGTCTACCTGAATGCCAGCTGCTGAAATATAGTGTCCTAGGATAAGTCCTTCAGTCATCATCATATAACATTTTTCATGGCTTAAACAAAGCCTGGTAGCAATACAGCATTGTAGGACTTTCTAGTGTATCCAATGCTGGATCAAAATCATCTTCGTATGGTGTAAAGTCATCCATGTATACTTCAAGTCCTTCATTTATTAAGTCTACAAAATTTTTGAGGACAACCCTTTGGAATGTGGCAGGAGCATTGCGTAAGCCAAAAGGTAGAACTCGGTAGGCAAATGTTCCCCGGGGACAAGTAAAAGTAGTTTTGTCTTGGTCTTCAGGGGCAATCTGAATCTGATTGTATCCACTGAAGCCATCCAGGAAAGAAAAGAATTTATTTCCTGCGAAAGTGTCTAATACTTGGTCGATGAATGGGAGAGGGAAGTGGTATTTTTGTGTTGCTTTATTTAGATTTCTGTAGTCCTCACAGATTCTCCATTTCCCATTCTTTTTTGGTACCACCACAAGAGGAGAGACCCATTTACTATCAGAAATAGGATAGATGAAATTGACATCTAAAAATTTTTGAAGTTCAGCTTTTACCACATCTTTTAGATGAGGATTTAGTCTCCTCTGAGGCTGATGAACAAGTCTCGCATCTTTTTCTATGTAAATGTGGTGTGTACATAACTGGGGGTCAATTCCTTTCATATCAGGGTAGTCCCATGCAAATGCTTCTTTATATTTCCTTAACACATGGATGAGCTTCATTTCTTGTTCGGATGTGAGGTTGGCATTAGCGTTTAAGGTTCTTCCTGGTTGAATTTCCACAATTTTACTATTTGCAACTGAGGTAACAGGTATTGTATGATCATGTGTATCTTTAAGAGGATCTTCTTCTAATTCACTATCAAATGTTGCTTTTATCATGTGACATTGTGTGTGGGATGTGAGTTCAGTTTGACTAATGAAATTATTAATGGCATCGTCTTCTGTTTGGTCATTGAAATCAAGTGCCTTTTTTATAGTTAATGGAGATCTAATGTTATCAGTAAGGTATGATATAGGGTGCCTATTAGTTTTGACTATTGTGACACTTGGCTGCGCTGGAGGATATAGAACTAAGTTCTTGATATCTTCTCCTCTGGTTATGGTCATATTTCCTTGCCGACAGCCAATATAAGCATCAGCAATGGCAAGCCAAGGTCTACCTAAAATCAATGGATGTCCATCAAGTCGGGTTTTGGGATTTATTATCAGAAAATTGGTTGGATATTCCCAGGAGTCAACAGAGACCATGACATCATGTAGTGTGCCCTCTAGCCTAACCACAGATCGATCAACCAATTCTAGCAAGGTAGAGGTGGGTTCTACAGATGTAATGCCTAGCTTTTGGCAAGTAGTGGTTGTTAAGATTTTGATTGCAGCTCTTAGATCAACTAAGGCATTAGAAAGGCTCTGACCATAAATTTGCACAGTTACTATTGGATTTCCTGGGTCTTCGTATTTAATGGGTGTTTCTTTTCCTGATAATAAGTCAGATAGAGTGCCAACTACTTGGACTCTTGGATTATTTGTTATATTCCTCGTTGGTTTCTTTATACACAATTCTTTGATAGTTTTTGCGTATATCAGAATGTCTTGAATGGCTTGGAGGAATGGAATTTTTATGTACAAATTTTGTAATTCTCCCAGAATGTCAAAATCAGGATATTGTATAGGTCGAGGTATGACTAATCGTTCTAGGAATGGGGGAGAGGATGTGGTTGCTTGATTATGAGTTTGATGTTTATTCACATCCTCTTCTTGTGACAGATGTTCTCTAGGTAACTGATTTTCAACCTGAACTGTCTTATCTCCCTCGGTTTCAATAATATGCCCAGATCTTAACTGAAGATCATTACATTCCCTCAGATCGGCTCCTATTTTTGGTGTTTCTATGATTTGGACAGATTGGACCGATATGTTATTTGGATTGGGGTTGGGTTGGGCTGGGAGTTGCGGTCTCAGATTAGACTGGGGATTTTGTTGTAAGGCTGGCAGTGTAGGTTGAGGGAGCGGAATGGTTCCTACTGGCTGATGCATTGGTCTCTGCCAATTTGTCTGCTAGGCTGAACTTTGTGAAGTAGGAGGAGTCCATTGTGGCGGGTATGCGTTACTTTACCAATATGGTGGGGTGTAAGGAAGATTTGGCCAACCAGGTTGGCTTGCTTGATTCAGCAACGGGGTTGAGGAAGGAAACGACTGTGGTGACCAATTTGGAAACAAGGGTTGAAATTGACTTTGCCACATATTATATTGTTGAGCATTATACTGCGGAGGTTGAAAAGAAGAAGTTGGGTCTAGAAACATACCAGATTGTCGCGGCTGTCACTCACGGCGCTGGTTGAGCAAATACACCGATTCTGGCTCTTCTTCTGCTTCCTTATATACTGCTTTTAATCCAGGAAGTGAGGGACAACTTTCTGTAAGGTGATCTTTTGTGCAGATGGTGCATGTTTGGACTGGATCCAGTGGACATTCCTTATGGCTATGCTTTTTCCTGCATCGGGGACAGAAGATTGCCAAATTCTGTTCTGTCTCCATTTGCTTCTGTTTGGCCTACATAATATCAAGCTGTGTAGTTAGTGTCCCTAGTATATTAGTTTTAAAATTTTCCAATAAATGTCCAATTTATACACGCGTTACTCATTTTGTCGAAATTTTATTATCTCTTACAAACCGATCATGTTCTGTCAGTTTTACTCTTGTGCTGCCTCTCGAGCTCCTGATACATAAATCAATAATGTCAGCAAAGTTTCCTTGATAAATATCTCATTTTCCCATAATGTTTAATGTTTCAATCCATTGTTCCTTCATGCCCCTTATTAATGCTGTTTTTAACACATTATCAGGTAAAGGTAGTGATGCATAAGGAGATATTTGTAGATTATGCTGAAAACATTCCACATACTCCTCTAATGTTTTGTTTGGTATAGCTATCATCTGGAATATTTCGTCCTTCAGTTCTCTAGACCTGCAATAGTCCCGATATTTTTTTAGAAAAGATTCTTTCATTTGATCCCAGTTATTTATAACCTCGCCACCTAATCCCATAAAGCATCCTAAAGCAACCCCTTTTAGTGTAGAGGGAAATAGTTTCAGTTTCCGGGGGTCGGTGGTGTAATCATATCCCCTACACAGTACATCAAATTCAAATAAAAATGCAGTCGAGTCTTCTGATGTAAGACCGTGGAATGTAGGGATATGTTGAAGAGGGATTGCTTTCATAGGCGCATTTGCTGCAGAAGCCACTATGGGGTATTGTAATGTAGAGGTTTGGGTGTTTGGCTGGTTTTGAGCCATTTGGTCAAATATATGCCAATGAACTTCTGGGATATGTAGGAGGGTATTCCTAGGTTGAGGGGAAATGGCTTTAACAGGAATTGTTTTAATAGCACTTCCTCTATCTGGGATAATGAGAGTGCCTAATGTCTAAGGAGATTGAGTTTCTTCAAAAATGATTTTTGCAGCACTTCCCTTGTCTGGGCTGTTCAATGGCTGAGTTGTCTCAAGAGGAGATCTCAGTTCCTCGATTTCCCTTGTCTCTCCTCCTCTTTCACAAAGATTACTAAAATTCCCTTCCTGCAATAGTTCTGGAGTAGAATTTTCAATTTCTTGAAAGTCCTGCTCTTCAGTTTGACTATGCACCTCAACAAAGGCTACAGATGGTGATCCTGTGGCATGAAGGGGACTAGTAGGATGTTTAGAAATAACTTTTCTGGGTCCTACTGAGGGCTGAGACTTTGCTTTCTTAAAGATTTCATCTATGAAGGTTGGTCGGCCAAGGGTCACTGGCCCCTTAGCTTTTTCTAGCTTGGGTAGAGGTTTGGAATTCTTTTCTGGCTTTTTCTACTTAGTCATGCACACAAATTAACTACTAGATTCTATCCAAACAAAACAACAACAAATCTGTAGGAAAGCAAGCAGAGGAGCAGGGTTGTTACATGATCCACACGTAGGTTCTTACCTTCCATTTTTAAAACCCAATTCTTCCCTAGCAGGTTCATACACTACTCTGAAAAAAAGAACAAATGGCTACACTCTTGTCCCCGGCAATGACGCCAAAATGTGGAGCTATAAAAAGGGTCTCTTTCACCTCTAATTACCTCACATTAATATGTCAATCTGGGAACGTTTTGTTATTTTAAAGAGTGTCTCAGTCTGAGGCTATCATTTTCTAGAGTAATGCTAGTAGCACAGTGTTCGAAAATACAAGAGTAAATGGATGCTTGTTTACAGCTAACTACTTCAAGAGATTAAACCACACATTCAGAAAACTAAGCAATTTATCAGTCAAGGGTTCGGTAGCAATAACCCATCCCTTTGTAAACTGATGGAAAAGGAAACCAGAGAACAGATCATGGATCTGGGAGCCGGATAGTAGATGTCAATGCTCACTACAGCTTGAGATCATTCTTCACACCAAAATAACAAATGACAAGAAATGAAACGGAAAATAAGAAATGGAACAACAATTAAGAAATAGAACAACAAACCTGAAATGGAACAACAGTTAAGAAATAGAACAACAACTAAGTCTAACAAGCAATAACACCTTAGTCTATAAGATCAAATGCATTAATCTTAATTTACAGAAATCAAATGACAATCCTTCACTCTTAAAGGCGGATTGAATGACACACCAAAATGGAACAACACTGATTAATGATGAATTGTAGAACATCGCTTGAAATCCATATATACACACAACACACTTTAATAGTAATCTAATCTAGTTATCAATCTCAGTTAGAAAGAGTACGACTGCATTTCAAAATAGAACAACATTGTTTATGGATCCAACAATCGCAAAGAACATAACTCCCAAGATGAATTCCGTAATGTCAATGAACAAGTGCACAACACAAAGGCTCTGTAATTAAACAACAACAATATTTTGTAAAGACTAGCAGTATTATATCAACACCTAAAAGAACAGTGATACGATGTAGAATCAATACACTAGTCCTGTCTTTAGAAACCTTAATAAATTAAACATAACAGAGCATGTGATGTAAACTCACAAAACACATCAGATTACCAAATAACGTCAATAAGCAAACCACGCATAAACCAAACGTAATAGTACAGGGGCAAGTGTCCTCCACGGCTGGGCCCTTAGCTTCCAGTGGTACACCGCTTGAAGTTATTCCAGACTCAAAGATGAAATAGTAACCAAGTTTGTATTAGTGCATAAAGTGAAATTACAATAGATCAGTTCTTAACGAGACTCGATGATCAAAGTTTTGATCTTAAAGGAAATTACATAAAACATAACAACATCTCCCCCCTCGAGCTAACAATGTTGCTCCTTTTATAAGGGTGAAGGCGGAGATATCTAAGTGCAGAAATAGATAAAACAATGATCCCTCAGGATCAAGGATCCTGAGGGATTCACTGAACCGTTAGTCCTCAGTCATCTCTTTTCTTTCCTGCACCGAGCCGATATCTCCACTTCCTTTCCAGGGCTGATTCGCTTTGATTTTCTTTGCCTTGTTTGCATACGGTCTCCCATCAAAGGGACAATGGTTATCTCGTCCTTGTCCTTTCCTTTGGAAGGACAAATTCTCGTTTTTCCTTCTTCCTGCATAAGGAAATGACAATTGCCAGTGTTTTCGTCTTGCATATTAATCTCACATGTTTTATTACAATTCCTTATCGTTTTCCGAGTTCATGATGCAAAAAGGTTTGTAAGTTCTAATGAAAAGATGCTGAAATAATTACCAAAAACATACCTTCTTTAGTACTCCACACACAGTTTGCCACATTGCATATGGTGTACCATTCCCGTGGAGCTTCAAGAAAATATGATATCGAACTCCTTCCAATATGATCCTTCTTGCCTTTGCAACACATTTCTTCCACTCTTCCAAATCTTGAACATCTGTTGTTGGAGGCTTAGGAATATCTTTGTCTATGAATTCCTTTAGCCCATTGTCTTCCAACACTACCTCCATCCTGTCCTTCCAAGCAATATAATTCAAACTACCCTCAAGGGCATATTCCAGTCTCAATCCTTATAATGACATCATGCGAGATATAAGGAATGATATTGCAATTTCAATTTCACTTGCAAAGACAAACTTGTTTTCTCCTCTTCTTATGTGATTTCTGCTCCGATACCATGTAGAAATTCCTTGTATATTCAAATTGCTTATGTAATTTTCTAAAACAAAAGAATTGAATCTACTCTACTCATCAACGGAAACAATTATTTGATCGAAAATTCATGAAGCATACAAGAGAAAGAATTCAATCAACACATTACACAATGATTTCCTGGGGGAAAGCCACGGCTAAAAGCTCCTGCTATATGTATATTGCATTAGTTAGAAAATATGAGAAGATTACAATGCTTTTCTCAAGCCTAAGAAACCTCTACACTGTCTCTATTTGTCTTACAACATCTTGGACAAGCCTAGGCCAATACTTAACCAAATTTTTGCTTGCCCAAGTTCCTATTTCCTTGCGTTTCCTTGGGAATTAGCCATTATTAATTACAGAAATTCCTCATTTAGAATTGCAAAATCCTCACAGGCCTTCCTCTGACTGCATGCACCACCTGTACAATTTGGATGATTATACAATTGATAGAACACTGCCCTTGAACTCCAATCTCAACTGGCTAAATCATAGATCTGACATGCATGAGTTATTTATGAATGATTCAACAGTTAACTGGTTGAACACATGAAGCGACACCCCATTGTTTGACCTCCTACTAGTTCCTCCATCAATTGGAACTAGTTTAACTTACTTTAACTCAGTTAGATCGAATTAATTAATTACAACTCAAAATAAACTCAACCAGGGCTCCTATAATGTAGGAGACATTATACATGACTCAAGTTAGACCCTCAACTCGAATTAACTGAGCCAACTAAGTCAAATTAACTTAGTTAACTTGTACAAGTTATCTTGTGATGTGGAATTACAATTTTATTCCTAATTTAATTCAAGGACAAAATGAAATTAGGATTTTCTTGTTCCATTTTTAACATCATAGATGGTGTGTACATACTTATGACGCATCACTGATGGTTCACAAATTTAAATTTTTGCAGCGATGTGTCACACGTATGCACTAGTGCGCCCATATAACATTTTCGCACTGGGACGAAATGTTCACATGGTTGAACGCTCCGATATATAACTATATTTTTAAATATTATTTAGGCAGTGCGTTGGGTAAATATGATACCACCAGTGCAATAAGAGCATACCAATCACATTGCATTTGTGATGGTGATTACGAGGCATTTGTTTGAGTTTCAAATAATCTTGGAGATGCATTTTTGTTTTATGTTTAGATTATGTAAAATAAATATCTATTTTTATGTATTTATAACAAAATTATTTAAAGTAGACATGTCTTTATCATTGTGAACATGATGTAATATTAGCTAGGAGGAATGTGAAAAACATGAATTTTAATGAATATCTCGTGATTATTTAATTTGTATTATTTAAACTGTATTATTTAACCCATATTTATTATTAAAAGGAGTTAAATTTAAACTAGTACAATAGCTAATAAAGAACCAAAATAACATCTAAATGTTATATCTTTATTACTAGAAAAAAGTTCATTTGTCTCTTTAAGGGAGAACTTCCAATAGAGAAAACTTGATCACAAGCTTTATTTTACATTTCTTTATCCTCATATTTAGAAAGAATTTTTTAATTTAAATTGGTAGGAGTTGCTATAAAGATTAAATTTATATTGCTTGAAAATATCATAACTTTAGTAATAAATTAATTTTTATAAAAATAGTTATTTTTATTTAAGTTGTATTATATCTAAATTAATTGCATCAAGAGGCACTCTACAACTCAGTGTGGGAGAGATGTTATCACATAATGTTACATTTAAAAATAGTAAAATAATAATTGAAATCAACAAATTAAAAATAGTAATAAGAAAATAAATTAGTATCCGCCATAATTACAACACTTCAATTTACACATTAATCTTATATAACTTTATATAGAGATATAATGTAACCAATTTTTATTTTTATTTTATTTTTATGAGGAAGAAATGTAATGGCTAAAAAAATATAATTTACTTTTTACTACAAGGAAAAAATGTATTTTTTCACATGACAAGAAATAGTATTATTGATATTACATTGTGTGTAATTCATTCTATGTTCCATTTACATGTGATATTTAAAAAATATATATATATTTATAACACAAAATTATTTAGTGATAACCATAAGTAAAATATTCAATATCCATATTAAATAACATAATTTTATAGATATTTAAATAGAGAAAAATAAAACAATTTAAATTGAAAATTTTCTTATATTTTCACTTTACTGAGAAAGATTGAGAGAATTCTTATTCCATTAATAGTTTCTTTATAATTCAAAGTATGAGGGATATTTGTAATATTTTCAATGTTTAATATGGTTTTGATATGTCATATTTTAGAAAATAATAATGATAAAAATAATTAAATGTATACATACCATCTGCCTAGATCCACCAAGCACCTAGAGGGATCAGGTCTATTTTCACTCAAAAAGAATGTTTTCATCTCAAGAGATTTGATCCCTCTGGACGCTTGGTAGATCCAGAGTTAAGATAGATCTACACTGCAGATTGTAAAAAATTTATGACTTAAGTTTTTAAATTTAATTAATAGATTGAATTTTATAAACCAATATTGAATTAGTTAAATTGTATTTTTGAATAATTTATTATTAATAATATTTTATGTTAAAAATTGAATGAGTTACACATTTTCGTCTTTTTAAGAACTAATTAAATTATTTTACGTTTAATTATTTTATGTTGTGAGTATTGAAATATTTTACTAATGAAGTTAGATTGAATATCAATGAACTAACCAAGCAACATAAATATATTTATCGTAATTTTACAATTGTAGCTTCAACCATAATGAACTTTGTAATTTATAAAAATATCTTTGCATTTTTTTTGAAGTAAGTCGTTTTACATGCAATTTCATATATAAAAGTTTGATATAAATTCACCAATACATAATCTATAATAAACATTATTTCATAAAAATAAACATCATGACAATAATCATCTAACAAACATAAGCATCATCTAAGATACACATTTGAATTTGCTACCATCATCTAATTATATACAATTTTAATAACACATATAAACATCATTAGCTAGCACACAAATCTAATAATCTAACACGACATCATCATCGTGATCACATCTAACAAAACAAAACAATTTTAATCTAACATCATCACCACATACATTATCAAATTAATATAAATCTCATGTCAAATAACTGCTATCACGTACACATCTATTAACAATCACATTAAATGAACATATCTAACACGACCTAACAATATACACATCAACACCAACATATAAATTAAGTATATAAACATGAATATATATATACAAAGAAGTGAAATAACTACATCATGAAGTCAAATAAGTGAAATCAAATATCTGATACAACAGATGTAGTAGTGCCTGTAGCCTGGTCTACAGTAGAAGACGATGGATGGTCAATTACTGTGTGATCAAGTACATTTGTCGAACTCAGCTGAGGTGGAGGACTAAGAGGTGGCTGCTCTTTAATAGAAGGTACTTCTTGGTCTGTAGGAGAAGGTGGTTAGCTGCTCTGTCAGGAGAAACGCACAACACATCCTTTAGCTTTGGCATCTGATCATCATTAGGCGATTGACGAGTAGGTGTACTACTAGAAGGATCACTGACACCCTGACGACCATGATCTAATGGGGTGGCACCATCAAAAGCATCATCATCACCATCCTCATGATCATGATCATGATCATCACCCTCATAATCATGATCACGATCATTACCATCATCATCCTCATGACCACCCTCATTTGATGGATGTGTTGCTGGATGATGCCTTGCAACCTTCATTGTTACCAGTAAAGTACTAGCTCAGATGACATGCCACATAAGAGACATCAAATCCCACAGACAATCCCTCTAGAGATCCATGAACATCAGATCCACATTGATATCTCGAGGCCTTGTAGGGTGGATTCCCTACCGAACCAAAACTCTGGAAAATCTATCACAATAGTCCATCCGAAAGTGCATAATAGTCCTCCACCTCCAGACGCCCATGCCCCCCTGAGGATGTGCCTCACCTTCTTGGGCCTCACCCATCTCCTCCATCTTACGGTAGGGGAGGAAGCATGTCCCCATCATATGAGCCGATGTCTACAAAATATATAATACACAAAAAAAATTAGACAATTTCATTAAACAATTTAATAAAACAAGTTAAAGCACTTGCTATAATAAATTTTATTTTAATTCATTGAAACAAGAAAATGAAACTAGATTAATTTAATGAAAACACTAATATTACCACTATCATCTGGAGGCTTAGCCAATGTGAAGAAGATGTTTGGACACCCTCTCCAATAAATTCTCATGTATAGATACCCCAACATGACAAACACATGGTCATCCACACTAGCCAGTAGCGTCAGTGCCTTGTCCAAAATCTTGATTGGAAGCTACGACATGCCCCTCTTGGGCATTATTTGCCCCCACATGTGCATCTGGGCCTCAGTGATTGACCTAGGAGGGAGGCGATCAAATGTATGCCTCATCTCCAAAAACCTCTAAAAAAATAAACAAAAAAGCTCATAAGCAAAAGGGAATGTCTCCCTTCCTTGTCTCGACAACACACGAAATCTATCTAAAGGTGTGCAAAACTGCCTCAATAAAATGACAGACCATCTGATGCAATGTGACACCTAAATCAAAGAATCAACATAATTCAAAACAGGGAAACTAATGTGCCACCCATCACCAAAATAATGTGCAATGGTGTCTGACTGATAATGATAGGAACCTAGCCTCCTCTGTAGCAAAAGAAGAAATCCGTAGCTTCCACCACAAACCTGAAAATATGATGGACAAACTACATGAGGCCTGACATAGATATCAGTGTATGCAAGTTGACTCTTAACTTCAACACCATGGGGGACATCAGGGAACTGGGAAAAATCCTCCCCTCTCCTAGATAGGCCAATGATAAAGTATATGTCCTCCTCTGTGGGCCTATATTGCAACTCAGGACCAACACAAAAATCCTACTGGTGGACATTCCATCGACAAATTAGATGAGCCAATAGGACAAAGTGTGCCTTCAGAGACGTACCCTCCCCGTAGTACTTGAGGATGCCTACATTATTTAAGAGCACTCAGGTCGCTAGAGTAATAGGGTGAGGGTATAAATCCCTCTCCCTCTGTCTCGCCTACCATGGTTAGACCATATTGTATGGGTCCGCCTGTTGCTCCTACTCCCTTTGCTGACATCTCTACTACATGATTGACATATAAAATACATCAACCTCATATATATATATATATATACATATATATCTTAAATGAAACATTTATTTATAACTATGGAAACATAATTTTTAATTAATTTTTTTTTATTAGTGCACTCAAAACTCAGTCATGCACAGGTACCAGTGCGCTTTCAATTATAACTGCACCGATGACTGTGCGCACATAAGTATGACACACTGGAGGTGTTTAAGAGATTTAAATTTTCATACCATTGCTGCATAATTGTGCACTGGGGCACACATAACCTGTTGGCATCAGTACAATAGGTTTAGGTTATTGAACGTACCGAGCTATAAGAATTTTTTAAAATATTTATTTGCGGTGTGTTGGGTAAATATAAACGCCCTTGGAGTGACACACTAACACACAATCTATTGCATCTTTCCTGGTGCATATATATTTACAAAATGCACCATGACAACATTGGTGCATTATGTTCACGCATCAAATCGTGGAGCACCTTATAAATTTACAGGGCACACCGCTCCTGGTGCAAGTAGAATATATCGAGTGCACTGTGTGCCATTTTTTTCTTTATTCCCAAAAACAATGATAAATTCAACCTAATTTCCAATTCTAATATGCTAAAAACTTAAGTTAAAAAGAAACATAGAGATTACCTGGACATTTGGTCATTAGGGAGGTATTATGGACACATAGTGGAGAAAAGAAAATTTTCTGATCGTTTGAAAAAATTGGAAACCCAAACAATGAGCACGATACTAAAAGGTGTGAGAAAGAGAAGCGTCAACGTGAGGGCACTTGCACATGGAAAGAATGAAACTGATGCTTTAGAGCTCTCCCGCACTGTAGATGGTAAAAATATAAAGTTATGGTTGGGAAATTTTTTTATATTTAACCCTCCTCCAGTTCATTTCACGAAGCGCACCAGGGCGGGATATATCCAAAAGCATCGTGTGTGTGTGTTTTTTTTTTTTTTTTTTTTTTTTTTTTTTTTTTTTAAGTATCGTAGTGATTTATTGAGACATCCCAAGGCTTTACGTTACTGATAATGTACCGGTGCTGTAATTTTACAATAGCACTGGTCTTTTCTTAGAAATTATAAACTATATATCGGTATGCTTTATAAGATGCCCTAGGCCATTGTTATATGTTTACCGCATCAAGATTTCAATGTTGAATAGCACTGGTATGTTTTATGATATGAAGGAGTCTGGTGCTAGTGAATATTCAAGCATCGATGCGTTTGGGTATTTAGCGCACCATGGTTTTTTATTTTTCAAAAAAAAAAATTACGGTGCACCATGGTATATGTAGCTATTTTGGTGTATGGATAATAAAGCACTGGTGCGCTTGAATAATTTAGACACATCGTCAAAATATGCTAAAACATCCGCCCACCCACCTCTGCTAGTGGTCTCCACTACAAACATTTTTTAAGGCTATTTTTATAGGGGACTCTACAAAAACCTCTGCTAGAAGGTCTTTTCCTTGCAGTGAATTAGTAACTTATGCTTGGATATCTCCTCATATAGATATCTATTATCTTCTTCAATTACCAAACTTAGGAAGTAAGAGGTTACTTTAATGATCTCAATAGTATTTTCATCTTCTAGTTATTGATAAGATTTTGTTGAAAATGGCAACAAGAAATGCTAAAAATAGAAGTGCTAAAAATAACACTGCTATAAATAGTAGTTTGGGGATTAGTGCTGGATTGAGCAACAAGGAATGAAAAATGGAAGTGCTAAAAATAGAATTGCTATTTTTAGCAGTTTAGGATGGATTCATATTTTAGTCAGTCCTTGGACTAAAAATAGGAAGTAAAATTTGAATTTGATATTAACAATAGTTTGTAAATTAATTAATTAATTCATCTTGAGTTAATTAGTTAAGGAAATCAACCTTGAAGTCTAGTGTGGGGACATCAGACAATTTATCTATTAATTGAGGAATTATCCACATTAAGAGATAAGGATTAGTTGTAATATTGAGTTTTAATTAGTTTGCTCAGTAACTGAGTCAAGTCAGTTAGATTAATTTAATAGTTGTTTAATTAATGAGAGTTCAATTAGTTAATGCTTGCATGCATGTAACTACTGTATTTAGATAATGAGTATCACTCATGGATTACTCCTGCATGTCAATTCAGCCAGGGACCTAGTTGAGATCAAAGAAGGGCCAGTGTACTATCAGTTGAGCGTATTTTTCCTATAAAGAAGTCACCATGATGAGGATTTCTCTCCTTCAGGGATTCGTACTTGGATAAAGGTTAGTGAGTGGTGTAAGAGCCCAATTCACACAAGTGCGCACTGTACCCCAATCAGAATTGCGCAAAGAAAAGGAGGCTTTGAGGGCGAGCCCAGAGGTTAGATAGAGGGCCTTGACTATCTATGAGCAGCATAGGTATTGCAGAGAGAGTAGGATAGCTTTTGAGCTGATTCTTTTTGTAATACTAGCTATATTTCCACTTGTATGATAATATAGAGTTGGGGTTTTAGGCTGAGGCTTTCCCTGGGTAAATTCTTCTGTGTTATGTGTGATTGATTCCTTCTTATCAGTTATATGTGTTCTTATTGATGTTGTTCAAGTTCAATTAAGCTTCCACTAAATTTTTTGTAGAAGTAGATCAAGTGCTTTGCTTTAGTACATTGCATTACCAGGTGATCTACAGTGGGAATTTCTACGAGATTTACCATAGTGTCTACCCCCTATGTCATCCAAATCCTTAAAGATTCTAACAATATTTCCTTCTTCATTCTCGTCACTTATTGTGAATACCTTTTTATGTAATTTTCATATGGATGGAAAATTTGTGTACTTTCATCCCTAATTTCCAACCAAGTATCCCTACTCTACAATCTCCATTCACCTTTTCTATCATCCAATAACTTTTTTTTTCCTTTCCAATTACTTAAGTATAAAAAAATTTGGCCAATTTCATTTATCTCAAGTGGTTGGGAGGATTGCTTGTTATCGTATCCACCCATGTTCAATACCCCAAGTGACATGTTGAGCTTTAAGCTCATATTGAGTATATTATTATAATGGCTTTGATATTTTTTATTGAAAGGCCTTGAGCCATAAAGAGTATGTTACCTTGCCTATGGGTTGGAGGGTGGGGTCATTAGTTACATGGAAAAAAAAGGTATTGAAAATTCCACCTTACAAAAAACTCCACTCAAACTCCCATAAAACATTTCTACAATTTTGTTTTATGTATCCTGAAACTATATTGTCATTATTCATGTACCTCTCCCGACCCAAACTTTCACCCTTTCCTTGATAGATTATAATAAACTTGTGAACTGTTCATTGGTATATTAACCATTATTAGTAAAATAATTCCTCGAATTGTCTTTCTCTAGTACTTGAAATTTGTCTTCTTGAACCTAAGTAGAATTAAATTTGAAAGGTTTCCTTAGTTTTTTATCACTCATTTCTAATTTGAGAAAAATGGGGCAATGATCATATACCCCATTACCTTTAATCTAAGATCTATATTTATGTTGTGGTGTATACAACCCCTCATTTGTTTCTAAAATAAATGCAGACCCTACTAAAATTTCTTGTTTTGGTGTCTTTTTTCCTTATTTAGTAGTTTCTATGAATGGTTTTCTTATGAAATATCTATGTTTACATTTTATTTTGCACACACACACACACACACACATATATATATTTTCATTCTATCAAAAACCGATATTAGGATCACCTTTGAAGAAAATTGCCAAGCGAAGTCAAGAGTCTTGAATGTCATTTAAGTCTTGATAATAATCTTCCCATTCAACATCCAACTTGTTTAAGAACATGATGTTTCCTAGCCACCTCAGATGACCAAATATGCAGATTGGCCTTATCCTTTTGTCCAACGAATTAGATCCGTTGCTCTTTTGTGTTATATTTTATTTTAGTTTGGATTTTGTTTCATGTATCCTTCCATATGGGCTAGTGTTATGTTTGGACCTTCTTGCACACTCCAGCCCTCAAATGACCAAATAACATGCTAGGTTATATAACTATGACAATTACCTTAATCAAGCTTAAATATTAATTAACTAATTAGTAGCTACAAATCTGCCCATTTTGTCTCTATTCAAATAGGAATACTCTGCATGCCCCACACTCTAGATGACCAAATTTTTTATTAAGATCACTTGATAATAGGACTAAGCTAACTAAAGATATATAATCATTATTAATAAATAATAAGGAAAATATGGTATCTAGGCCATTGCACTGGGTGATACCCCATGTAAATTTTGAATATGCTGCCTCTGTTTGCATTTGATTTTGTTTGATTTTATGATTGATTCTTTATGTTTCATAATTTTCCTTTTTTTAAGGTTTCCATCATCTTGTACTCTTCAAGATATTTTTGGTGATGTAAAAATTTTCTCATTTTGAGTTCCGGATGAAAAGTTATGGCCCTTTGAAGCTTTGCACTAGTATCATCTTTGATGATGTGGCACAGTGACATGGCGGCTGATGTGGCGGATCATGTAGGCTAATGACGCATCTTTTGTTTTAGCTGACACAACTATTGATGTCGCATATGATGTAGAATAATGAAATGTATTTTCATCCAGGCATATGGAGTTGCATTAAGTTTGTGTACAAGTTCTCATCTAGATTCCTAGATGTGCTTGTATTATTGATTTTTATTTATTTATTTATTATAAAATTTTACCTTTTTTTTTTTTCTATTTTTTTTTTTAAAATTATTATTCCATTTTTTTAGCTTTATCTAGCCATGCTAGGGTCAAGGGGGTCTCAATGAAGTTTATTAATCACCCGAATTCTTGGATGTAATTATGATTTTTTTTTAATTAATCTTTATTTCATTTTATTCATTTCTCTCTCCTATCAGAGCATCTAAGGTGATATAGGGTCAACTACAAAAGTATAACTTGTTCTTCTCAGATATCTAAGGTGGTACAGGGCCAAATCCAACTTGATCTTCTTGGAGCTTGAATCCCCAGATATGTGATTTACTTCATTTTTTTTAAATTTTATTTCTATCTGTGCATGCGGTAAAATAATAGCGCAAGCTCCACATTCTATGTCCTCCACAACTCTCATAAAAATTAAATAGAAATCAAATTAAATTATAAACTCTTCACGTCTTCACTCCCCCAATGTATGTGGGATATCTGTTTCAACATTTAAATCAACGACTAGGATCAATTCATGAATTTGATCAACGACTAGGATCAATTCATGAATTTGATTAAGAGTTGTTGAGCGCCAACTTCCCAAGACTATATCTTGAGTTATAAAGCACTCAATTAAGCATAGGATAACTCGTTGGAAGACTAAAATTATGGAGAACAATTTGAGAAGGATACATTTTTCAAATTAACGAGAAAATTCCTGAGAAAATTGAAAGAAAATCAATGAACGTTTTGGCCTTCATTTTTTCTTGATTTATTAATTTTAAATTTTATTTTGTTTTGCTTAATGTACAAGTGTGGATTTAAAATATTACAAGAGTATTTTTGATGGGAAAAGAAAAAGAATGAAATCCCAACAATTCAAAAGGTGGAGTCTTATCCCTTAAAATTTGGAAGTGACTCGATTCCATTGGATGACGAGACAGGCTAATGACCTATCAAGGCAATCATCAACAATAACTTCAACAACGAAATGTTACTTGGGAAGAGAAATTTCATCTGTTCAAAAATATTTTATTTTCATTTTATATTTCATGATTTATTTTAAGAAAAAAAAAATAAAAAAACATTTTAATATATTTTTTTTCTAAATACTTCTATCTATATATACGACTCCCCTCAATGAGGAGGGTGTCATCAGCCAATTGGCTAGAGGGTCGTTAAATAGAGGAATCTCCTATTAGTTAAATTTTGTTTGTTTTTGAAGACTCAAAATAATTTTTTTTCCAAACTCACTGTTGTGTAATGGATCACGATGTATAATACATTATTGTTTAAAATTGAAGCAAGAAATTCTCAATTTGAATTTTCCTTGATTAAACTGACAAAATTCGAATTTCCACATTAGAAGGCAACTTGGATGATGTTAACTTGTGTGACATGGCTTGTGTCACCTAGTTTACTCAGTAAATTTGAGTTGGAGGAGTTAGAGTTTAGTTTTGCATGTGTGATTGCTAATGTGTAGCAATCAAGGTCAGTTATCTCAGGTTGTTTTCAGTTAAACTAGTCCCAACTTTTGAAGGAACTAGTGGAAGGTCAGTTAAGCAGTGGGACTTCAGTCAAACTCAATGATCATCCAATTAACTAATAAATCAACCCAAAATAGCTAGTGCATGTAGAGAATTCGAGTTACCCAGTTGAGGTGGAGATTCCAAGGCAGTGTAACATTAGTTTTAAACTAGTCCTTAGTGTACAAGTGTTGCATGTAGTCAGATGATCAACGTAAGGAATTGCACAATTCAATTTGAGGAATTTCCTAAATAATAGGGGATAATTCCTCAAGGAACAACACAAGGAAAGAGGAGCTCAAGCTGAGGAAAAAATTGACTAAGTCTAGGCCAGAGGCCTTCAGTGAGTAGAGAGATAAGTTGTGCACTTACAGGGTGAGATTGATTGAGAAAAGAAATTTTAATACATATCTATTCATTTGATTAATGCAAGTAGGAATTGGGGTTTTTAGCAGATTTCTTTCCCTAGATAAAAATACTATTTTCATGTGTGTGATTTCTTATTGCATGTATGAGATTTTTTTTCTAAATTATGAATTAACTTCTACAGAGCAATAGAGTAGGTTTGTTTCTTGTGATTTTTTATTAAAACTTCAAGACTAGTTGAAAATATACATCTAGTTTCTACATGGTATCAAAGCAGGATTCACATTAGAGTAGGAAATTTGATTTTTTTTTTTTTAATTTTAATTTTAATTTTATTATTTTTATTATTATTATTATTATTATTTTTTTTATTATTTTATTTTATATTTTTTTTTTTTATTATTTTTATTATTTTTATTTTTTATTTTTTTTATTATTTTTATTTATTATTTATTTTTTATTTATTTATTTTATTTTATTTTATTTATTTATTTTATTTTTATTTATTTATTTATTTTTTTATTATTTATTTATATTATTATTTTGTTTTTATTTTATTTTTATTTTTTTATTATTTTTTATTTATTTTATTTGTTTTATTTTATTTTATTTTTATTTTATTTATTTTATTTTTATTTTAATTTAATTTTTTTTATTTATTTTATTTATTTATTTTTTTTTTATTTTATTTTTTATTTTATTTTATTTTTTTTATTTTTATTTTTATTTTTATTTTTTTTTTTTTATTTTTTATTTTTATTTTTTTATTTTTATTTTATTTTTATTTTTTTTATTATTTTTATTTTTTTTTTTTCTGAGAGGTTCGACTTTGAAGATTAGTGTAGCAAGATTTCTTCAGAGATGAGAATATGGCCTTCAATGGACTAAGGCTAGAGTATGCCTTGGAAGGTACCTCAAATTTTGTCGCATGGAAGGATTGCATGGAGGCGGTATTGGATGACAATGGATTGCTAGGATACATCAATACAAATGTTGCAAAACCTCAATCACCCGATGCCCAAAACCTTTCTCAATGGAAGAAATATGTAGCCAAGACGAGGAGAATAACCTTGGAGGGAGTACAAGATCATATTGTCTTGAATCTCCATGGAAAAGAAACTCCATTCAAGATGTGGAAAGCATTGACAAATTTTTTTGAGAATAATAGTGACCACAGGAAGCTGGCGCTCAAGGATAAACTTCGACGCATCAAGTTGTAGAAGAATGACACTATACTACAATATTCGAGCAAGCCTACATAGTGTTGTGATGAACTTGGCAGGTTCTGTTTTAATGTCCCTGAAGAAGACTTGGTAAGGCTTTCACTTTTGGGCCTTCCCAAGAGTTGGCATAGCTATCAAGATTCAATGAATGGGAAGGAGAAACTACCGAATTGGGAGTGATTATGGTACGATTTGGTATAGGAGGAAATAAGGAAGAATACTAGAGATGGGACTTCATCCAAGGGCGAGGATGAAGAAAAATTTATATTGGATGAAAAGGAAAATAAGGGAAAAGGGAATAAATCCCAATCCAAACCATACTCTAGTCAAGGGGACAAGAAGAAATATTTGTAAAAAAATAAATGCTTCCATTGTCATGAATTCAGGCACTATTCCATGAAGTGTCCACACAAGAAGGAAAACTTGAATACCTCAAGAGAAGCAGCAGGTGAGGCTTTGGATTCAAAGTTCAAGTTTGACTTTACCCTCATTGCATGCATGGCCAACACAGTGATGGGGAGCATGCAGTACTTGTAATTAGTTTCATCGTTCCACATCACAACGAATAAAGAATTTTTTCAGTGACCTGGAAGAAAAATATTTGCATATGCACATAGAGATGGGGGACGATGAAAGGTATAGAATGACTGAGATTGGTACAATCACCTTTCACAGGGAGTCAAGCTCCGCCCTCAGGCTCAAGGATGTCATGCTCATTCCGGGCCAAAAGAAAAATCTCATATTTGTTGCAGTTTTGGAAGACCGTGGTTATGATGTGATCTTCAGCAAAGGAAAGGCATTCTCGAGACACATAGCCATATGACAGGTGAAGCATATCAGGGTTTGTGTGAAGAACTTGTAGAAACTAGATGTAGAGGATTCTTTTGCATTGATCAGAAAGGTGGAGAAGGTGCAAAGTCATGATGTTAGTGAACTATGACATAGAAGACTTGGCCATCTGCATCATGGCGCTTTGAAGATCATGCAATAGATAACCACATGCCTCCCCAAAGGAGCACTTGACAAGCATGATGTATGCAAAGGATGTACCTTGGGGAAGTACAAAAAATCCACATTTCATGATGGGGACAACAAAGCACATGCAGTCCTTGAAAGGATCCAATATGATGTCTGTGGACCTTTCTCAACAACCTCTACTTTTAGGCACAAATATTTTGTCATTTTTATGGATGACTTCTCACGGAAGTGTTGGAACTTCTTCATGCGGAAGAAGGATGAGACATTCTCTAAGTTCGTATAATTCAAGGCACTTGTTGAGAAAGAAATGAGAAATAAGGTGAAGGCTCTCATGAGTGATAATGGAGGTGAGTATGTGTCGAATGAATTTAAAATTTTCTATGCACAAGAAGGCATTTGACGAGAGCTGACAACAGCCCACAAACCACAACATAATGGGTTGTTTGAGAGAAAGAACCGCAACATTGTGGGAGCAGCTAGGGTGATGTTGCATGATCAAGGCCTACCTATGCATTTGTGGACTAAGCCAAGCAACACAAAATATGTTTACAAAACTGGATTCCACATCGAATTCTGGGCATGATTACACCGGAGGAGGCTTTCTCAGGGGAAAGCCAGATGTGTTGCACTTCAGGATTTTTGGAGCCTCTATTTACTTCCATATCTCCAAATAATCAAGGAAGAAGCGAGAGATGAAAACATAATTGGGGATATATGTGAGTTACACATAAACTTCCCACAACTACCGTGTGTACTTACCATCCATCAGAATGAAAATTGTGCGAAGGGATGTAAAATTTGATGAAGATAAAGCCATGTAGTGCTCTATTGAGAGGGAGCTTCAGATCCCACTAGAAGAGGAGCTATTAGCTCCAAAGGAGGAGCCTCAAGAAGTTGTGGAGTAGACACAAATTGGGAAGTAGAGAGTGGAGAGAGCCACTCAAGTAGGATCATCCGGAGAAGGCAGAAAACATACTAGGGAAGCTGAGAGACTTATACATGACGCGAGGGAGAATGTGGGTGCTACTTCAAATCAGCGCAGACAGAGAAGGTCACCAGATTGGTACACTGGCTACATGACTCTAATGACTGAGCTTGTAGATACTGAACCATCCTCCTTCGAGGAGACAATAGAGAAACTTGTATGGGTTGATGCAATGGTGCAGGAATACAAATAAATTGTAAAGAGCTGTGTTTTGGAAGTGGTCCCACGAACAATAGACAAATCAATTGTGGGTTCGAGATGGATCTTCAAGGTAAGGCATGCAGCAGACGAAAGCGTAGAAAAGTACAAGGCTAAATTTGTGGCCAAGGGGTGCTCTCAAGCTGAGGGGATTGATTATGATGAGACCTCTACTCCTGTAGCAAGGTACTCATCCATCAGATCAATTCTTGCTCTGGTTGCACAAATGGGGTGGAATATCCACCATATGGATGTAAAAATAACATTCCTTAATGGAGTTATTGAGGAGGAGGTGTATATTGAGCAAACAGAAGGATTGACACTTTTGATCGGGAATCTCACGTGTGTAGACTCAAGTGAGCATTGTATAGTCTCAAGCACACCTCGTGCTTGGTACACCGGGATTGATAGCTATCTCACCAGTTTTGGCTTCACCAAAAGTGAAACAGATGAAAACCTCTATCATATCTTGGTAGAAGGTAAATTGTTGATTATTGTCTTATATGTTGATGATTTTATTTTAACTAGTGATGATCAACTGATGATATGTTGCAAGGAGGACCTTGCAAGAGAGTTTGAAATGAAGGACATAGGTTTCATGCACTACTTCCTCAGATTGGAAGTATGAAAAGGTGATGGGGGAATTTTTTTATCTCAGGGCAAGTATGCCAATGAGATACTTTAGAGATTCTACATGGACAATTATAAACCCATGGAGACACCTCTAGTGACCAACTGGAGGAAAGAGGATGCCACTTCAGGTGAGGAAGTGGATGCTATTGTTTATCGACAGCTGGTGGGTTCACTAATGTATCTTGTGAGCACACGACCAAATATTTTCTATGTAGTCAACTAACTAAGCTAAGCTATGGTTAGGCCAACCAAATTATTTTGGAGGGTAGCTAAGCATGTTCTACGGTACCTCAGAGGCACTACTTAGTTTGGATTATGATACAAATAGATAGAGGGAGTGAAGCTACGTGGCTTCAAAAATTCAGATTGGGCAAGGAGTCCATCAGATCAAAAGAGTACATCAAGTGGAATTTTTAATGTTGAGTCCAAAAAAGTTTCTTGGTACAATAGGAAGCAAATATCTATGGCACTCGTCTCAGTAGAAGTAGAATACATGGTTGTCAATCAAGCAACATGTGAGGTGATCAAGATGAGAAAGATACTTGTTGGATTGTTTGGAAAGATGATGTATCCAACTGTGATCTAATGTGATAATCAAAGTTTCATCAAGCTAACCATTAAATTTCCATGGATATTCCACTGGAATGTTCGTCACAACAAATCTGATAATATTATATTAAAAATCTAAGATTCTATACTATTACAGTTTTATTTAATTTCAAGATTTGTAAAATTAACTGTAATTAGTGCATGCATGGAAAAGTAAATCAAGCAAAAAAGTAGAGAATGAAACAATAATATCACACACACATAATACACAATATATGCTCTCTGGGAAATCATTTTGGGAGAAAAACCAGCAAGAAGGTGAGGTCGCTTCTCTCTCTTTCTCTGTCTGGAAATATGACTGCACATACAAAGAAGTAATGTATGTGGCTCGTGGACTACTATAGTGCATAGATCCTCTCTGTGTGCTCTACCTCCCATCTCTCTTGGCTATCTTTTCTCAACTATGGAACAAAATTCTCTCGAAAGAATGGAATGCCTCTTCCTCCTAGTGGCCCAGTTATAACATAACCCAATAGCTTACTAGTGGTTAAGTTTGTCGACAACTCTTAATAGAGTTACAAATATAATCTTCTAGAGTATTTTACATCACAAACACGTGGCTATCCAATTTTCCATGAATAATGGGGTTTGACGTGGCATCCTCCCGAACTATAGGTGTGAAAGGAGGAAGGTCAACTTTTGAGTGGCATAACTTTTGCATACGAACTTTGATTGATGTGATTCTTGCGCTGTTGGAAGTATTTTTGTGTGTAGAATAGCATGAAAAGGTGCCACATAAATTTTTATCCCCCAAAGCATCATTTGATGCCTCAAAACACTCACGAAAGGTTTCAAACCCCGTTTCACCAAACTAGGTCCCACCGGTAAAAACGGTCCCGTAAGCTGATTCCTCAACTTTTTCCACTCCAAATGCATCGAGATGGATGAAAACCAATATAATGGTCCAATTTAGATCACAAGCTCTATGAAAATAACGTTTTTAATGATTGATCCAAGCATATAGATATATGGTATCACCATTTACAGGGTTGCGTGTGGAGGCGGATAATGTTTTTGCAGTACATTTCGACATATGAACAAGACGCTGAAATTTTGAAAAAGGCATTATCAAGAGGGAAGTTCTAGCTCCATAGGTGTAGGATAGGGGTGGCCGATAATCCCTTTCTTGTTGAGAGGGAGTGTTGAAATTTGCAGCAAGAAATTCTCAATCTGATTTTGCCTTGATTAAATGGAGAAAACTCAAATTTCCACATCAGCAGACAACTTGGATGATGTTCACTTGTGTTACATGGCTTGTGTCACCTAGTTTATTTAGTAAATTTGAGTTGGAGGAGTTAGATTTTAGTTCTGCATGCATGATTGCTAATTTGTAACAATCAAGGTCAGTTATCTTAGGTTGTTTTTAGTTACACTAGTTCCAACTTTTGGAGGAACTAGTGGAAGGTCAGTTAAGCAGTGGAACTTCAATTATACTCAGTGATCATCTAGTTAACTTATTAATCTACCCAAAATATCTAGTGCATGCCGAGAACTCGAATTACCCATTTGAGGTGGAGATTCCAAGGCAGTGTAAAATCAGTTGTAGGCTAGTATTGAGTGTATAGGTGTTGCATGCAGTCAGATGATCAACCTAAGGAATTTCATAATTCAATTTGAGGAATTTCCTAAATAATAGGGGCTAATTCCTCAAGGAATAATGCAAGGAAATGTTAGAAAATCAGAAAGGCAAAAATATTTTCCCTTATTCATAATTACTTGTGATTTCCTTGAGTTATTATTATCTTTCTTATGTTCTTGTTTTTATATTAGTTCATCAAGCAATTACCAAAACAAAAATACTAAGATAAAAAACACTAGATGTAGGCACACAACTAGGGAAAACCCCTTATATATGGGAAAACCTAGTCAAGAACTCTTCCTTCAATAATTAAATATGAGATAGACCAAGACCCTAGACCAATAAACCTTCCTCCTCCACCAAGTCAGCCCTCAAACTGTTCTTCCAACCTTCAAAGGTCAAATAAAACAATACTGCATCAACACTACTTCAATACTGCATCAAAGACAAATTTTCGACCTACTGCATCAGAATTTTGGCCCAACTTCAACACTATAATTTTGACCCTTCTGCAAATTCAATTCCTTTACACATGTGAGATACGAGAGAGAGAATTTCGATTTCCTTAGAAAGATAATGACCTCCTTCTCCTTTGCTAGCCCTTTCCTTCTTCTTCCTTGGAATTTGTACCTTTTACTGCTTCTAGCTACTGCAATTCAAACTTGTTGAGTGATCTTTGCCAGATGATTTGAATTGCTGCTTATATATAGTCCTTCTATGTGATCAAATTCTTTCTTTGAGGCCAACTTATCCTTCCTTGAGGTTGAGTTGGTGGAGGAGGCCTAATTGACCTATTTTACATTAAAATAATTTTCTTTCTTGACAAATAATCCTCAAGAAGGATTATTTACATTGTTACATGGACAAGGACACTTGACATAAACCCTAGAAGTCTTTAATGGAGACTTTTACCTAAAAAAATTGACCCAAGCATAAAACCCATGATTTAATAAGTAGATTTATTTAATAATAAAATTTCTTTTTATTTCTTTTGGAAAATACATTTTAAATATAATTATGAAGATCGACACTACTTACATTCTTCAACACGTCCTCATAACTAGGTAGGTATTCATAATTACCTATATTTATAGAGGTACATGGAAGATCTCCAAAATGAACTACAAAGATTTCTAGCACACTTCGTGCCTTAGAGTAGATACCTGACCAAGGATATCTATTTGGGTGGGACTAAGATGGACTAAAGCTTTTAGCCAGTCTAGGTACCATCAGGATTACTAAGTAACCATCAACCCAGGGATCTAGGTGCATATCCAAGGTCATAGCTGCAATACCAACACCACCCTCCCTCTTGGGTATCTAGACATCAAACACACATAGGCTGAACAAATGTCCTCCTAGGCATATTCCATTAGATTCTTCATCTCTCCCTAATAAACTAGATATATCCATTTGTCCAAGCATCCTTCCCAAGTGTTCATCCTTCTTCATGGAGAGATTTACCTATTCAAACACAAACCCTAATCAATAATAGACTTTCAAATATACATATACAAATAAACACAAACCTTCAGGGTTCTCAACCATCCTGATGCCACTTATTCATGTGCAACCAGTCAGAAGCTTTTCTCCAGCAACATCAAGACATCCTCAATACATTGTAGTACTTTCATTTATTTTCTAATTTCTTGTTCAATGTATCTATCATGACTATCATAATATGCCCTCCCTCTTAATTTTGGAATATCAACCACTTATTTTATAACACCAGAGAACCTATCATGGCTTCATTCCTTCTTAGAATACCATGATTATCATCATAACTTCCTTTATCATGCTCACCAATATAATCAAGTCATTTTTTCTTACGAACATCTCCAACTTCTTGAAGATTATGTACTTGCACAACTTAAACAATAAGCACAACCAATCATGAAGTTAACTATATCATATTCATGTAAATACAATGGAAGCAAATAGACTTTCGACATCAAACACCTATTTAGGTTCATGATCATCAAGGGTCACATACTTCTTGTTGGGGTTATTGTCATAAACCCTTTGACTACAATATAAAGCAACTCAATCAAGAAGTCAATCTCATTCTATCTAGGACCTCAATATTACTTTCAGAGATATGACATGCTCTACTATGATTTACAACAAACCTTAGATTCCAACTTTGAGACACATAGCATTAAATATTAGTAGTTAATAGAAATCCTACCCTACATCTAAGGTTTCAACAATGTTATAAAATACTATGGTTTGTTTTCAAATTAGATTTTGTTATTAAAACTAAATCATATCGGAAAACAATATTAACATATCATAGAATATAAATTACTAGGGCTTTGTTACAAATCATAGAATTCACAATCTATGAACATCAATAATTAGGTCGTCATACCTGCAAATACATATCTAGGATTTCATCCACTAGAAACACACACCAATATCAATACATCAGAGTTAGACATATAACAATTTTAATCAGACAGATGAACAAATACGTAGGGATTCACTCATAGGACCTTGCTATAGATATCCTAAATTACCAAACCCTAAAGATCTAAGGTTTCAATACATGACTTAGATATTAACAACAAACCTTAAAGGGCCAAGGGTTCTATAATAATTCGAAAATATCAAAGGAATATGAATTCTAGATTTCATCAAAAACCCTAAGTAGACTAGGGTTTCAATATTAGCATTAACATACCCTTAGGTTAGTGTTTTTACAGTGAACCTTTTTAGGGTTCCACAAGAATGATAATATAATGAGGATAGATTCAATCTATTAGATTAATCACCCTAACAAGAATCTTTGTGATTCAAAACCCTAGAGATAACGATGTTAGTAATGTAAAGAAAATTTAAAATATAATGAACATACCTTTTATGAAGAGAACCTTATAACAAAGTTTATATTCTAAGGCATACCTTTGAGTTGTTCTTTAACAAACCTTGTAGGGCATAAAATAGTGATGGGCTTCAATAGAAATTCTTTCACGCTTCAAGTCTATCCTTTGATGTCTCATGCATAACCCTTGATCAATCAGCAAGCTTTCCTATCCAAGGAAAATATAAAGAGAAAGGTTATTAGTATACAATACAAACAAGTCTTGATTTAAGGAGGAAACCAAACATGAAAATATGAAACCAATAATATAATAGTTATCTTTTGGTAAAATAGAGGAGGCTCCATATTAACCCAATCCTTTTGAGGGATGCCTACTACCTTATAAAAAAATGAAAATGTTATAACAAGACATGTTAGACCCATAAACTCTAGAAATAAAAACATAAAGGAAAACAATTCAAAACAAAAATAAAATATTGAGAGGGCTATGTGAGAGAGAGAGGGGGGCAACCTCCTTTACATTACACAAATGAACAATTCTTGGATGATACAAATGACTAAACCTCCTTTCTATATATAGGATTCTAAGGGGTCACAATATAATCAAAGCCGACATAACAATAATAATATAAGGGCACAACAATAACAATAGTGGGCTTCTATGGGGCACATTAATATCAATATGGGGACAATATGGGCACAATAATAACAATAAGGGCTACAATGACAATAGTAATGAGGGAATCACTAGTATTATAGGGACCTAACATGCCACTCTCCTTCAAAAAAGTTTTGTCCTCAATGCTTGAGTAGTTCTGGATGCTTCTGTATAAAATTATCATCCTCTCATGTGGAATCTTCAAAGGGTAAGTTCTTCCACTTGATGAGATACTTTGAACTTGATTGATTTCATAGCTCTCGATTTCTTGTTTCTGTGACTGCTTCAGGTTCCAATATGATTTTTCCTTCCTCATCAAGTTCTGGAAATATTGTTTGAGTTGGGAGCTTGTCATCTATGACCTTATTTAAGCATGAAGCATGGAAAACTGGGTGCACTTGGGAAGATGTAGGAAGATCAAATTTCAATATGATACTTAGAGAGAAAGTTATGACGATTTTCCTAAGGTCACCTGTTTGGGATGTAATTTAGGAGTTTGCAAAAACCCTAACTTCCTTAGATCATATATTCGAAAATATAGTGAGACATGATCTAAAATTCGGACCCGAGGATCATCGCAATTTTGTCTCAAATGGGTTTGTTTTTTTGGCATCTAAAAGGTCACAGAAAAAATGTTATAGCACAAATGGCATGATGACTTGTTTGGAGAAGTGAAACCATAGAATCCAAACCTCTGATACTAAATGTTATGAACCATCTCACAAAAAGATAGAAAAGATAGATCAATGACTTCAAAATCATCCTCTTCGAGGGGGAAAACTCCTTTACATTACACAAATGAACAATTATTGGATGATGAAAATGAATAAACCTCCTTTCTATATATAAGAGTCTAAGGGGTCACAATATAATCAATTCCAATATAAAAATAATATATAAGGACACAACAATAACAATAATGGGCTTCTATGGGGCACACTAATAACAATATGGGGACAATAGGGGCAAAATAGTCACAATAAGGGCTACAATGACAATAGTAATGGGGGAATCACTAGTATTATAGGGACCTAACAAAGGAATTATTAGTATAAGTCTTTGACTTTTGATTCTTCGGTCTTGTTCTTAGTAGGTGGATCTTCATTAGTAACATTCGCATGATCTCTCTCTCTCTTCTTATTTCTTGGATTCTCTGGACAATGGCTTTTGTAGTGACACATCTTGTGAAAATTGTAACATTTAATCTTGGATAGGTCCACTTTCTTCTTTGGTCCTTTGAACTTCTTGAAGGTTCCCTTCTTCTTATGACGAGCATAATAGGAATTTGAGTTGTTTCATTCTACCTCGTTGTTTAATAATGATATTCTAGATTCTTCTTGACCACATGCATTCCACATTTTTTCAATTTTTGGATTATCCTTCCAACTGTTAAGTCTTGATACAAAGGCACTCCAAGATTTGGTAGTCCTAGAAGGGCAATAATTATGAGTTCCTTTTCTGGGAAAAATTCATCTATTTCTTGGAGTTAATATTTGATTTTGGATATCATTATAAATATGATGAAACAATATCATCATTTGTCATCTTAACAATTCTTAGTTCATTCTCGAGGCTTGCTGTTTGACCAATGTTCTTGATTGTGAATAACTTGAAGAGAGCCTCATACATTTCTTGAGTAGAATTTATGTTGGATATGTATGGAATTAGGTTATCCTTAACTCCATCCACTATTAGGTTCATAGCCACAATTTCCATTTCTCTAAACTTTTCTTTCTTCGCATCAATTAATTCATTAGTAATATTTTTGACTTTTCCTTTAACGAGATCCAACACTTTGTTCTTTTCAAGAATGAGGTCTATCCTATTTTTCAAGGCCCTATAGTTAGAGGCTCCTTCTAGTTTTTTTTCTCCCTTCATTGAGTTTGTCATAGTTCCTATAGATAATAGGCTTGTCTCTTTATATGATCCTATTGATGGGCCAAAATTCTCCGCCAACAACAAGGGGATCTCCCCGGCATAGAATCCCAACTAGACTCTCACCATTTGCTTTAGAGATCCCTTCCGGTATGTAGGCCCGACTACTGTTCAGGTGATTTGAGTTTTCTTCGTACAAAGGTGGGATACTGACTCAATTAAAAATATGGAATTCAATAAACACAAGGGAATAACTGACGAAAGTTCATAATATGAATACCATGAATAAAAAGATAAAAAATCAATAACATGAATCTCACATAAAGTAATTCTTAGCAAAACTTTAGATAAGATCATGCCTCTGTAAAGAACGTTCTCACCAACTATGAAATAGTTCATAGTAACTAAGCATCTATAAGTGTAAGTGAATGCACAGTCAATGATAAGATCATGCCAATATTAACAAAACAGTTCATCAATGCAAGCACAGAGTCAACACATCATATACCATCCATGTGTTGCAAAAAAAGATTCATAGCATAGGAAGGCACATGAGGAGACCACCAAAGAACTCTCAGTAACATTCGATCCATCAAGAAACTAATATCTATGGCATCACAATATAAAATATGCATCCAATCCAATTTGGAAAATAACTGTTACTCCTTGCATATATTATAAGAGTGCAACTCCTTTCAAAACAATATGTCCCAAAAATAAGTCAACTAAAAGTGCTTTACAATGTGCCATGAGGGTGTATTTATAAAATGAGGGTGACCTTTGGCCTACCCTTGACTCTTGGACTTCATTATGACATTTCACCTACCTTGTGACCTTTGGATTTCTTCATGACCCTTCACATTATATAACTATACTACTATATCCTAATTTGCTAAATTCACAAAATGAACAAAATCTACCGTATCAACTTGACAATAGAAAGTTCTGGAATGTCTAGGTGGAGTTGTTCCACTAGGTAAGTGCAGCAAAACTTGTACTCAACTGCAATGGGGGTGATATGTGGTTGTTCCTCATCATTTTTGTGCAGGCACTCAAGGGTTTCCGATATGAGGGTGGTCCTTTTGGCGTTCACCCGATTGCCTAAGGTCACCATCTTTGTATAAATTCTCGTTGGTTCAACCATGTACCGTGTGATATTCTCCTTTTTAACCAGTAGGTCGTTTGAGCGGGCGACCTGCCTATATGTGTCAATGAACACCTGAACTTCCTGTGAGATGTCTTCCTACTTTCTTACCTGCCCAATTTCCCCGATGGACAAGAGCCCATGGTTCTCGATCATTGATTCCAAACCACTGAAACGGTGTTTATATGAAACCGACATTTTGCCCACATCTTTGTCCAGTTTGTATTTTGATTGGATCTTGATGCGTAGCTGGACTTTGGAATTTTGCATGGTCATCCAATCCTTCTTCAGGAATACCACTGGTGCTTCTCGATGCTTGATGGACCAATCATGCATGCTATCTAGAGCTGCAATGACTTCCTTCAACATAACATACCTCTCTTTTATATGGGTTTGTATGGCCAATATTGGAGCTACTGTGTGATGCAACTTTGGGATTTCTTCATAGACCATGTTCCTCTCCCTTCTTTCTATCTTGTTTTTCCCTAGTGGCCTTCTTCTATGATGTGTAAAGCCTATTTTGAAGTTTCACGATTTGTTTGCTCATCCTAGCAACATTGTGTTTAGTCACAGTCACAAATGTAGTCCCAGCTGAGGCAATCATCTTAGGATTAACTGTGGTGTTGGGAACAATGTATTTAGTTGTGGTTACCAATAGTGGTTCCGCAAGGTGTCTGGCATAGCACTTTCTCCAATCTTGCATGATCTTGATGCTAACCTGACCAAAAGTGAGCTTGGTGAGATCCAACACTTCTTTTTCTTCTTCTTTAGGAATGCCCAACTCTTGTTGGGGAAGATGTCCTCCAGTGAGGGGAGTAGAAGGGGGAACATCCAATGGAGACATATCAACTTTCTCTAAGCCTTATTGAGTTTCCTTACTGGTTTCCCCCTGCTCCTTCTTTCTCCTTTCCTCCTCCTCTTTCTTCCCCTACTCTTCCTCCAACCATTTCTTCTCTTACTCTTCTTGCTCTTGCTTCTTCTTAATTTCCTCAGCTTGCCTAAGCCTTTATTCCCATTCCTTCATCTCTTGTTCTCATTTCTTCTTCTCTTATTCTTCCTTGGCCCATTGCTCTTCCTATTCCTTTAGCTACTTTTCTTCCACTTACTTCTTTCTCTCCTCCTCTTCTTGCCACTTCCTCTTCTCAAGTTTGTCCTGGTCACCCGAATCTTGCGATTCTTTGAGCTCTTCCTCTCTTTTCCTCTTGAGCACTTCTTCTTCACCAGGGTTGCATTCCTTTGTTATAGAATTTCATAATCCTTTCTTGCTTTCACGTCACTTAGGGCATCTTCTACCTCTTTCTCATTCTGTTTCTTGAGTTTCCTGGTGACCTTTTGTTTCTCTTTCTTCCTCTTGAGGGTGGATGACCTCTCTTGTAGGTTCACATTCTCCTGGGAGTGTTCAAGGAACTCCTCTTCTCTTGCTTATAACTTGCTGGGCTTGAGCTCTAGAGTGGCATTGTACTAGTTCTTAGCTCCATCTTCATGGTCTTGCCTGGAATGTGAGTATGACCAATTAAAATTAGCTCTCTTCCTATGAGAAGCTACAACCTTCTTGGGATCATACATACAATGGTTCAAGGTCATAAAATTATACCCTTTTAATGCCTCGGCCTTTGCCTCCACTTCCTTGAATTTTTCTACCACATAGGCCCTGATGACAAGAGGGAAAGCTGGTCATGGTCTCTTCTTCCCTTTTCTCAGTGTTTTTGAGAAGCACTGTGTCATTTGGTAACATACTTCCCGCAAGAGCACTTTATCTGTGGCAAACCTAGAAAGTGCATGTGGGGCTTTATAGGAACCAAAAACTCTAATAAATGTCCCCTCCTGGATCGGGAACCAATGTGCCACCTTAACGATGGTTTCCATGGCCCTCTTTGACATACAAGGTGGTTCTTCCCCAAACAACCACTGATATAGTGGAGAAATAAATGACTCAGAAATAGTATCAATCATACCCTTATAGCTGATGTCCCAAAAAGTCTTGTAATGATGGTGTACTGGGCTGGCTGCAGATTTGTTCCAATTGTAGCTCTAGTTGTTGAACTGACACCTTGCATAGACTGCATCTAGTAGGTATGAGGCCATATGGAACTCTGGTGGCCAGTCTGGCTCCGGATGCTTAGCTGCAATTACATTTATTCTTAAGGCCAACACGAAAATTCTTGCCCAGTTAAAGACATTCCACGGGTAGCAACAACGTACATGATGGGGACCCATGTCCCGTGGAACACGTCACAACCTTCTCTCCCATACAGATGATTCATCATGGTGGTAATAAGCTAATAAAACTTTCTTAATCTGTCCATCCTTTAAATTTGGTTGGTTCCAATCCAGAAGTAGGATGAGTCTTGCCACCATTCTCTGAGAATGCCCTTATTAGGGGTCACAAAACCGGTGAGCCACCCGGTGTTGAAGGTTTACTCCTTCTCAGACAACTTATGGTATGCAGGAATATCTACGAAGGTGATTGCTATGAATGATGCGCCATTATGATCCCTTACTGTTCATGAATTTGTGTGTGTCCTCTGTATGATCCAATCAATTGTCTCGGCACACGAGAACATTGGAGGATGTGATGCCACCTTGTGAAGCTTCAATCTCTTAACATTTATGTACACTGGGAAATCCGTCTGGTTCTCTGGGATATATGGTTTGGAAAACTCCTCATAAATATCATACCAGGATAGAATAGTGTTTTTGTTAATATTGTAAGTTGTATCCTTGTAGATAGGAGGTTCTTCATACTGGTAGACTTTCCGTGAACTTCTTCCAGAGCTCTTACGGGCATATTTGGCTATTAGAGGTGCCATCTCATCTTCAAAGGAGGAGATGGAGATGCAATTGAGATCCATGTCAATCGGAATATGAAATAAATAGTCTCATGATGAGAGAGACAACCTGAAAATAAAACTTAGTGCCAAATATAAACTATAGTTTTCAGAGCCCGGGAGAAGGCCTTATGGTAGGTCATGACATCGTGTTGTTTTTCCTATCGCGATCTTAGGCTGTGCGACCTGCGTAGTTAAGCAATTTTGAGGGGATGAACGTGGCTTATGAGAGGTCCTTGGGGCTTTCCAGGGGTAGATGGCTTGGTCTTTAGGGATATTAGGTTAGCCTGGGACACGAATGGGCATGGAAAGCACTCAAGGAGGCTCATGAAGTTAAAAAAAACTTAGCAAGGGTTTGTAGTTGAAATGAGGCCGAATCGTGGATAAAAACCCTCCTGGTTTGGAATTCGTAGAGTCGGGGCAGAAGAAGAAGACACATGGTGAAAATAAATGATTACCAGGAAGGGGAAAGGTCACCTACCTGTGAGGGTAGTGCATCTTGTCTAGTCTCCGAGCTTCCTCGTTCTTCGTGCAACCAAGGAGAGTTGTGAGAATGACCATTGAGGTCAGTATTTATAAGATTGGTCACACATGTGGGGGGTCGCAGGGGTCACACTGCTTGAGTTAGGGCGGCATGTGACCCTTGTGACCTAAAGACCTCAAGCGGTTACTAAGTTGAAGAGGTCATGGGGTCACATCTGTGGGATTCTAACACCTTTGCAACCTGGCGACCTGACGACCTTATGGGGGATCGCTAGGTCACAAAGGTCACATTTTGTGGTGGTGAGACGTTTGCGACCTTGTGACCTAGTGACTTGTTGGGTCACATAGTCATATACTCATGTAGGTCGCATAGTAAGAAGGATTTTTCCATGTGACTTAGTGACTTAGTGAATTCGCATAGACTGTCGTAAAAGGGGAAATCAATAGCACTATTGTACTACAAATTGGTGACTAGAATTAATCATGAACTTGGTTTGGCTTATGAGGCAAAGAATCAATATTTTGAAACTTTTTTGGGGTTTCCAAGCTTCCAAATAGACTTTGAGGATGGGCGAAAACTATGGAAATGGTAAAGGGGCTCTGAAATTTTGAAGAGTTAGAATTTTTGAAGGGGTTGTTGCAGCAACTGCAACCTATCATTTTCCTTAATGACCTTTTTTCGATCTCCTTTTCCTTAATAGATCTTCGACTTGACTTTTTCCTTCTTCTTCACCTTATCTTTGATACCATGTTAGAAAATCAAAAAGGCATACGATTTTTCCCTTATTGATAATTACTTGTGATTTCATTAAGTTATTATTATCTTTCTTATGTTCTTCTTTTTATCTTAGTTCATCAAGCAATTACCAAAACCAAAATACGAAGATCAAGAACACCAGATGTAGGCACAAAACCAGGGGAAAACCCCTATATAGGGGAAAAACTAGTCAATAACTATTCCTTCAATAATTCAAGTTGAGATAGACCAAGAACCTAAACCAAAAAACCTTCCTCCTCCACCACGTCAACCCTCAAACTGTTCTTCCAACTTGCAAAGATCAATTGCAACAATACTGCATTAAAGACAAATTTTTGGCCCACTACATTAGAACTTCGGCCCAACTTCAAGACTGCAATTTCAACCCTCCTGCAGCTTCAATTTCTTTGCACATGTGAGACAAGAGAGAGATAATTTCTAATTCCTTAGCAAGATAATGATTGAATTCTAGGTGATTGAATTCTTCCTTTGAGGCCGACTTGGTGGAGGAGGCCTAATTAACCTATTTTACATTAAAGTAATTTTCTTTCTTGACAAATAATTCTCAAGAAGGATTCTTTACATTGTGACATGGACAAGGACAGTTGACATAAACCCTAGAAGTCTTCAATGGAGACTTTCACCTAAAAATAATTGATCCAAGCATGAAACCCATGCTTTAATGAGTCAATTTATTTAATAATAAAATTTTCTTTTCTTTCTTTTGAAAAATACATTTTAAATACAATTATGAACACTGAAACTAGTTACATTTTTCAATAGGAAATAGGAGCTCAAGCTGAGGCAAAATTTAACTAAGTCTAGGTTAGAGGCATTTAGTGGGAAGAGAGATAGGTTGTGCACTTTCAAGGTGAGCTCATTTGAGAAAAGAAATTGTAATACATATCTATTCATTTGATTAATGCAATCAGGCATTTTGGTTTTTAGCAGATTGCTTTCCCTAGATAAAAATACTATTTGCATGTGTGTGATTTCTTATTGCATGTCTGAGATTTTTGTTCTAAATTGTGAATTAACTTCCGCAGAGTAGTAGAGCAGGTTTTTGTCTCGTGATTTTGAGTAAAAATTCATGAGACATTGCAAATATACAAGTAATTTCTACAATTATTATATGCATCCATGTCTTTCCATTGAATGCGAGAATTGATTTTAATGAGTTAATTCTTCATATGAATGTTAGCATGCTTGTTTGGTTATACAATTGAAACGAGTATTCATGATTAAACAATTTATTTGAGTTTTAGATTATTTCTAAGTACTGAAGTCAATCATCTTTCTGTCTAATATTCATGCTTCAAAATAACTTTCGTTGTCAGTCTCACAAATTTGTACTCTAAAAAGAATGATATTTCTTTTTAGTCATTTTGATCAATTTTGGAGGACTTGGAAGTTGTTCATAAATTAAATCTCGTGTAATGAATAAAAGAATGTAATATATCACTGTATGCATTCATGATTTTATTTGATGCAAGATACAAACTCAATGAATGGTTTCATGTCATGAATATTCGAGTATTTATTTCGATTTTATAATTGAGATAAATATTTATTCTTAACTTTTTATTTAAGTTTTTGATTATTTTGGAGCTCTTATATTAATTATATTTCATCTAATATTCATGTGGTTGTTTTATATTGAATCTCATCATTGAGATAGATTATGTAATTCATTGCATCTTATATTATAATCTCATATAAATATATTTGAAATTACAAAACATAGATTTTTCTTCTAGCTCTCTCACCAGAGCATAAATTCCTTAAGCAACTTGGCTGATCCCACATTTTAGCCACATAGGATTTCTATCTCCAACACCTGCAAGTGCATCATAGATCAAAATTCAACAATTATTCCATTCCTTATTGTTGAAAATAACAGACTTACTTTACATCAGTAGTGAGGGAAGTCTTAGGTAGTAATATATAATTAGAAAAAGTAGAATAGATCCGTATTAGTTTAGACATTTAGAATATTTAAAATAGATTAGTAAATTAGTGTAGGACCGTAGGTTAGTTAAGGTAGAGGTAACTAGGCCTTTATATCGGTGATTACCGCCACACCAAATGAGTAAGGGTCTAATTAGGGCCCCAATCAGGTGGTATCTCCCCATTGTTGGAAACAAATTTCTTGCCTGTCAATAGTTGGCGCTAGAAGGAGGGAAGACTTGCACGCTGATCCTTTAGATATTTTCACTTCAGAAGTTTTATTTTAATGGCTTCTTCCTAAATCCATATTTGGAGATGGATTTCTATACGAGCATCAGGTACCACTCCATTAAAGATAGTCAAACTCTTGTCAAAAAATAAGTTTGATGGTGAGAGTGAAATTTCTACATTTGAAAACGCTTCCCAGTTTGTCCACGATTGTATTTCTCATAATATGTTTCACGAAGATGTCATGTTCAGGATTTTCACCCTAACTTTTGTCGTAGAGTAAAGAAGTGGTGTGAAACATTATAGTTTGCATCATTTCACACGTGGGAACACTTCATAAATAAATCCTTACATACTTTTCAAGATCATGATTATGATGAATTATGTTTGGAACATGAAAATTTACACAAGTATGAAGGTGAGTCTATAGAACATTTTCTTATTAGATTTAGATTAATTTCTTTTAAATTTTATATTCATGAAAAACCTTCTAATATTGATATAATGAAATGATTTTTGTACATTTACTCTTTTACTTGTATACAATTACATAATAATCATCATAAACATAAAGACTTTACATATATGCATAGTACAATAGGGACGAATGATGATGCTTTAGAACATGTGGTTCAATCACACAATTTAGACACCTCTTAATACACAATTTTAGGGATGTGAAGATCTATCCAATCAAAGTAATCGAACCCTTGAAATAATCTCAAATTGTCAGGTACTCCATGTTAATGATCAAGAGAATGTTTTAGAATAACAACTATAAACCCAAATACTAAACACTGATACTAATGATTATTTCAAGAATAGGGATGATTTTGATCACATTTGTTCTAATAGTAATTTTGATTTATATCCTGACCTATTTGCTAATTATAATTCAGATGATGTCGACTCATTTAATTTAATGGTCCCATCATACGCTCATTCAATTTCACAAGATGAGGGAACTATTATGAATCATCATAATCATGATTTTTCAATTAACCATGTTCAAGATGATCAAATAATAAATGATGATTTCATGAATAACTTTGAAAAGTCACATGCATGTATATTGAGTCCTTTTGATTATACTTATATTTTTGATTTGTACTTTATAAAGGAAGAGAATGAAGTGATTTTTGATGAACCTCTGGATGTTGATGGCAGTGAAATACTTCATCCTATGGTAATCATTGCGTAAGATTACCCTGTCATTAGTTCTAAAGAGGAATCCAAAGCACAAGATGAAATATATCGTGATACAAATAATGTAATCATGAACCCTCATCTTGTTTCTTTTAAAACTCAAAAATGGTTCCAATTCGTTAAAACAATTACCTTTTCCTCATCACAATTTAGATCTTACAAATCAACATCCTAATGAAGAATGTGATGATCTTGAAAATCATTCACAAGTATACAATGATATTCAATTCGATCCCGATGCTTCAACTAATACTTGTTTAGAAGACTTTTTTATGAATAAGTTCCCATGGTTGTGAAATAACAATGAACATCATGTAGATAAGAATAATTTTTTTTTCAATTATTCTTAATTTTTATCGTCTTAATATTCTATTAATTATATTTAATGTACTGTTGTAGCAGCTACAATCACCGTCCAAAATTTTTTCCTGCACCAATTTCGGAGCCTCCCTTGGAGAGTTTCACTTGATGACTGCACACGCTCGGGTTGACTTTGTGAGCTCGTGTGAGTCTTTACATTCACCTTGCTTGTTTATTGCACTCAAGTCTCTCCATGATGATGTCTAAGTCATGCTTGTGACTCTTTTCTGGTTATGCTTGAAGTCTTTGCTTTGTATGTGTTTGTTGTGTTCGCCATGAAGGCATATGTGGCACTCACACACAGAGTCATATTCACTATCACACAAGTGTTGTCTTGATCATGAATGATCAATCATGAATGTCGCACTTTTCACTTGCACCGTCGATCAATCATGTTGAACATGTGTGTCCTGATGGTTTGGTTGTTTCTACATCAAGTCATGTGAGTGTGTGTCTGTATGATCACCTGTGCATCGTTCGAATATTCACACACTTAGTCATTTTTTCTAAAGTTATGATGATCAGACTCCTCACTAACAACCGAACCATCACCCTGGTTTTGACTTGATCGATTGTCATCTAGAACAACGCCGAAGCATCAAGCTAGTTATTTCAAGTTGTGCTGCCCACAAGCAATTCAATCAACACTCATGCTGGCCACCAGAACATTCAACCGAATGTTCATCTCAGAAATTGCACAGTGCTCATGAGTAGGCCTCCCACTGCCCATCAGTTAGCTCAGCTCAAAAATTGCATAGAGATGATCAGCACGCAGGCCTCCCGCCTTTAATGCAGTTTTCCCAGCCAGCAACAGACTGCCTGTTCCCTCCAGGAATTGCGTAATTTCTATTGCTAGTGACTGAGTAGCCAACTGGAAGTTCCCTCTGGGAATTGCGCAAGTCTGGCTGCCAGTGACCCCAACATCCAACTGGCAGTTCCCTCTAGGAAATGCACAAGTATGGCTGCCAGTGACCCCAGCAGCCAACTGGAAGTTACCTCTAGGAATTGTGCAAGTATGGCTACCAATGACCCCAATAACCAACTGGCAGTTCCCTCTGTTAATTGCACAGATCTGGCTTCCAGTCTCTCGGGCAGTTCCCTAGTAAAATTGCCCAATCCTTTCCTGTTGACCCCTCATGCAGCCTGACCCGTTCCTCTGGAAAATTATGCAAATTTGGCTGTCTAGCCCCTACTAACTGTTCATTTCAGAAAATGTGCAAAGCATGCCTATCTTGCATTTCAGTAGCTCAGACTGTTCCCCCCAAAATTTGTGCAAATTACCCTCTTAGCTGAGATAGACCTTACAGTTAGCCACTGTTGATTCATATTGCCTGTCTCCATATCTCAGTGACTCTTGCATAATTTTCATCAGCAGTTTCCCAGAGCCATCATCCTGCATCATAGCCTTGTTGCCTCTCTTGGTCACTTGCATTCGAATGATGATGTGTCATGGTAGACTACGAGGTTTTGGATATGATGTCCTCTCGTCATGAGTGACTGCAGGTATAGGTACACCAAAAAACATGTCAAGGCGACGAGTGGGATGAACGAAGGGAGCACATGCAGATGGACAGGTTCACCAACGGACGAACGAGTGAAGCATGTGAAGTGGACGAATGCAACGAACACACACCTTCGTGAACAAGTGAGTCTATCAAGCCTTCCACCATGAAAGCAAGGAACAGCATGCTAAAGCTTCATCAAACGAACCAAGGACCATTGAAGACTCTGTGCACTTTACCATGCGAAGGTGAAGCTATGGTACACCATGAAGACATCCATCACTCAGTAGCACTCTAGCTCGACATGCACTCCAACAACAACATGAATGTACCAGCAATGTCATGTCAAGTCCTGTCGAGTCAAGTCATGAGTCATGTTGCCCACCTCTCTATTATGGGTTTGTTGTCAATCAATGTGATGTAACGTGGAAGTCCAAGAGACCCACCTGTTGGACATAAAGTCATATAAATCAGAAATTCATGGAAGTCGAATGGTCGTGAGGGTAGTCAAACAACCACAAGGGTCAGTTTCACCCTTGGCTATAAATACGCCCTTCATTTGTACATGAATGGACTTTTCACCTCAGCTCCTCCCACATAGCCAAGAGAGTCTGTAATATTTTCTTTGAGGAGTAAGTAGTGGCTCCAATGCCCCACTGATGGGGTTAGTGATGTATGGTGTAACAACGTGTCTTGGAACTTTCTCTTAATTTAGAATCCCATCAACAATACGTTTTCACACATGTATTGTATTTTTTGTAAGATTGGTCTTTAACACTTGTAATGCATGTTTCTTTAACCATGTGTTCTACATTTGAACTGATTCATTTGTTGTAATGCATAATATATTAATGGAATTGTGTTGTATATACTGTTAATGCTATCCCAATCGTGTTGATTGCTCTGCTGGACAACAAACAAACCTTTCACATGAACCTTGTTGTAACAACCGTCACACTCATCTCAAAATGATCCGTGAGTGTTGTATGTGTTAGCTTACCTTATATCTTGTGATTTCCCCATCCGAGTGGATTGCTCTGCCAGAAGTTGTGTATGTCCTTTGTGTTGTCTATTCCTAGCCAAGTTGGGACTGATCCCTTTCAACCTGGAACTCACCTTCACATTTTTCCCCTCACAGAGAAAGAACCATTGACACAAGTACACTTACATTCACTAGACATGCGAGCCTCACTTCTCGAAGACAAAGCGAACCACTCTCCTGTGCTGACAAGCGAGATTTGAGGCAAATCCTTAAGATAATGGCAACCAGGCCATCATACTGGATGGGACTCTCGCACCAAATGATGTGAGGTATAGTTGGGACTTCATACTAGGGTGATCCCTTGAATTTTGGCAGGTCCAACACCGTCAACATTTCTCGCATTAGAAGGAGGGAAACTAGTTGTACATGGATGAAATTCCCCTCACACTCACTCATAAACCATTTGGTTAAGGCAGTAACTCGCACTCCCTCTCTCATGACTCAACGGTTGGTATACTCCTCACCTCCCAAGATTGAACACGAGATTTCATATCAACACCTTCACTCCGTCCGTCCCATCACTCGCCAGTTGGTAAAAGCAGTCAGACTGATCCCAAGCATACAATACCTTCCACACACATCTAAGAAGCCAAAATACAATCCCATAGGGGTTGTTGTATCATCGGTGGAAGAAGTAGTCCGTGCTACTCTTGAAGGTTTGGAAGAAGCTATTGAAGAGGGAGAGGAACCTCCAATATTTTTTGAAGATGAACAAGGCACTCTTGTGGTCTTGGGATCAAACTGTAGTATAGGTGGTAGAGGGTAAGGCAATGGAGGAAGTGGAGGTAGAGACGAACTGACAAACTCAGATCCAGAACCATCAGATTCTGAAGGAGAGGAAGAAGAAAAAGAGGACGAAGAGGACAAAGAGATGTCTGACCCAAATCTTGAATAGATGACTCAAGGACATTGGCTCTCCCAAATGTTTTGCACAGGATGCTGAAGCGAGCAAAGAGAATGAACATTAAGTTCAACCTTGACAGGGTGATGAAGGTAGAAGACCACCTAGACAACTTCTACCTACAACTTCAGACCCTTGAGGTACGTTATGACGACGTAGCATGTAGGTTGTTTTCATGTACCTTGGACAGCCGAGCATCTGCTTGGTATCATAGCCTTCCACCCAACTCTATACAGAACTGGGGTTCTTTCAAACATATGCTCCTTGAAAATTTTGCTGATGACAAGACCCCAACCATGTTACTCAAAGAATTGGGAAGCCTCATGATGGAGGGAAAAGAGAAAGTAAAAGATTTCATTCAGAGGTTTACGTGTATCTTGAACAAGTTTGCAGCAGACACCAAATCTCATGACTCCATCATTATCGACTATTACACATATGCACTGCCAACCACCATTGCGTAGTTCATTAAGTGAGGTGTGAAGCCAACAATGTTATAAAGCTACGAAGAGGCTATTGCTGTTGAGAAAGACTTGCGCACCATTGGAGTCATCAAGGATGACGAATCAATGAAACACTCCAAGGATGTGAGCAGAAAGCCCCAAGCAATGATGAGAAAAGGCAGAGACAAGGAAGCAACTGACATTGAGACCCTCACTCACCTTGTCAAGAACTTAACCACCGAAATGTTCGAACTCAAGCAATGGAAGATTGACACATTCGCGAACAATCATTAGCCTAGCTAGAGACAAACAAGTAGTTCATCAACCGTCTCATCAAGCAACAACTGGTTCAGCCCCAAATCTACGCAGAAGCCTATGTTCCAACTCAATCAATGCGCTGATCCTAAGTACTATTCCTTCCATGAAGAATTTCATCCTAAGAACTCTTGTTTAGATTGGAATTAGGTTGTTACCTCTATCTGTACTCATACACTCGATGCATATGGTGAAATACATTATCAACTAGAAGACACTGATGATAACGAAGAGGTTGCACTAGATGAAGTGTAGGTTTTAACCCTATACATAAATTACCTCCATACGAATTCTAAATCACAGGAAAAATAAAAATGCGAGAGCATAACACATAAACCACATATACACAGAAATTTCCCACTGGATCCCAAAACCAGGACTACCAGCTTGATTTTTCATTATGTTCCTTTCAATGTTACAATACATATTTATACATGCTAAAGCATCCAATACCATGGACTGAAAACCACCGCTTCTAAAACCATGGACCAAAAAAACCATAGGTAGGTTCGCCCAACCTAATATAGGGTCCAATTTTTTTTTTCCCGGGGTGCTGCCTCGGACCCCATAGAGGGGGGCTACCCCCCCCCCC
>APFE030310880.1:7033-24206 GCA_000404065.3 Pinus taeda | reverse complement strand
AGGTTTTAACCCCGTACAGAAATTACCTGCGTATGAATTCTAAATCACATGAAAAATAAAAATGTGAGAGCATAACACATAAAACACATATGCACAGAGATTTCCCACTGGATCCCAAAACCGGGCTACCAGCTTGATTTTTCATTATGTTCCTTTCAATGTTACAATACATATTTATACATGCCGAAGCATCCAATACCATGGACCGAAAACCATCGCGTCCAAAACCATGGACAAAAAAACCATAGGTAGGTTCACCCAACCTAATATAGGGTCCAATTTTTTTTTTCTCGGGGTGCTGCCTCGGACCCCATAGAGGGGGGCTACCCGCCCCCCTCAAACCCCCCGGATAGGGGGGGCTGCCGCCCCCCTTGTGACCCCCACGCTGCGCAATCGGCGCAACAAAGGGGGGGATCCGCCCCCCCTCTATCCCCTCGGTTCACTACGTGGGTTAGTCGTGGAAAGAATATAACACAACCCAACATGAAGCACCAAGTTTTGGGCATGTGCTAAACGCATATTAGTTCTCGCAAGTAGTCTCGAAGACGAACACCGAGAAGCAGCCCCAAAAGAAAAATGATCACTACAATCTTAGGACTAAAGGGGCTCCCTCAACACTTGAGGAGATGCAAGAGAAAGTGAGACGACTAATAAAGAAGGCCAACCCACCAGCTGCCTCAAAGCAACAAACATGAAGCAAGTTCAAGAAGATAATGATGGATAAGAACACATCCATGAGCAACAAGTTGCAAAATAGTCCGCCAGATAGCACAAGCATCTGTTCCACCCCAGACACCTCGGTGATTCTACCACCTCTGGATTACAACATAGTCGATGACATGAAGAAAACTTGAGCAAACACTAGTTTTTTTGAGTTAGCCAAATTCTAGAGCTAGCGAGATATCCCACTGCATGCATTGGGACAAACAGAAACAGACAACGCGACCTCTACCAGCAAGGGAGCATGCACACCTCCCAAATCACTATCTACTATGTTCAGTACACTCTGATGGAATAATAAAACTTAGGTTTCCTCCCATTCCTGCTTTCATTCAAAGTTTTCAACTACAATGTCCACAACTATTTGGTTGATTCTCGTGTGGCACCCAATGTCATACCGCTTTCCATTTATAAGAATATCAATTCTCAATGGAGCGAAACATCTGCGAGAATCATCCAACTTGATAGAACATTAGTACCAGCCATTAGTGAACTACGAGACGTGATCATCCAACTATCCCATGACAGTCGAGTCCACCAGCGCATCAACATAATTGTTGTGGACATACTGGAAGCATATGGTCTCTTTCTCAGTAGAGACTGGTCCAACAAGCTAGATGGATACTTTGCTATAGGCTGGTCTCACCTGTGGCTTTCGTACAAGGGAAAATGCAACCAAATTTGGGTGTTATCAGAGAGGTATATGAAACAAAATGTCACTCCCAATGATAGTGAGAATGAACCATCGGCCTTCACAGAACTCATGTTTGGAAATTTCTTCCTACAAAAGACATTGGAGTGTTATCTCACATGACTAACCCCCAACCTTATCAGACAAGCAGTTGGGACTCCTTCCTCACCCAACTAATGATAATGAAACTTGTACAACTTGTTTTTCTGTTAGTAGTGGTAGTAGAAAAAACGGCAGTAGTAGTAGTACTAGCATGCCAAACGGTCCATGTATAGACAAGTTGTGGACCATGAGTCTTGATAAACCAGGAACGCATGATGACTCAAGGACCGAGTGCACCTCAGTCATCCAAAAAAATGAACTATGCATGATTTCGAGTTGTTTGAAGTTTAGAGTCACAAACAATGATGCTGAAGAACTCATGCTAAACACACAAAAGACCAACACTATGAACAAATAGAGCAACTTAGGGATCCACCATGATTTGAAGATGGCTAATCTTGGTACAAGTTACGCACTGTAGGAGTGGCCAATCATCGACCACTTGATCAAACAGTACCAGGATGGGCCTACACGAGTAGATGATGACCTGAGTACCCACTACATGCGAACAATCCAACATGAGATTCTAGGTAAAGGAGAAGACAAGCCATTACAACAAAAAACAAGTAACATTTGCATGTTGTTTGTACTCCTTTCACCGAATAGATTGATTAATATTTTAAGTGTTTGGTTTACTTGCAAAATTCGTCATCACACTTGGTTTTCTAATTTAAATCCTCCACATAAGAAATCTGGGAAGATCTGCTTACGCATTGACTTCAAAAACTTGAACCCTTCTCGGAGTAAAAATAATTACCTAGTGCCAGCATCTGAGCCCATGTTACACACAGTACCTGAGACAACTGTGTTGTCTTCACTTGAAGGTTTTCCAGAATGCCACTAGGTTCTGGTAGCAGAGCCTGGTGGACCGGCACCGGTCCATGAGAAACTTGGCTCATGTACCTATCATTTGCAATCACTCGATGGGAGGATTGTTAATCTTCCTATCAGATGGCCAAGTTCTCAAACATTGGTTCAGTAGGTCTGGCCGCGCCTGTGCCTTGTACATAGTTTGCTTGTTGTTTCATTTGATTTTTTTTGCTTATTATCTTTACTTTTGCTTTGTTTTATTCTGATTACTATTTTTGTTCACATGCATTTTTTTTGTTTGATATATTAATATTCTTGTTTATGGAAATAAGTGATGCCAACTACTACGTTCTGGCTTTTGAATAGAGTATGTGGCTGAAATTTGAAGAGACTTGTGACACTGCAACACTTGGCTAGTCTTGTGTCCACTTTCTCTATGCTTGGTTACAATCTTTGGCCAATGAAGTCCTGATGGAAAATACGAACCATATGTAAGGGAAGCTTTGGTCTAACCATGAACCTATGTCCACACTGGGAAGCCCCATGCCTATACTCAACCTTCTGCTCTGTGTGTTGAACCTAATCCAATTAGTAGAAATGGAGAAGGGGAAAAATATAAATGAGCAAACCTATGTCAGAGGTCTTACATGCTTCTCTGAAGGAACAACCTCTTCTTCTCTCAATAAGTCAGAATCTCTCTTTGCTCCAAAAACAAATAAGTGCCTATGCACAATTCTCTTAAAAAAATACAAAGGTGAAAGAAGAGAAAGGCTTCCTACGCAGAGAGGTGAAGCATGCAAATCCACCAGGGTACTGACCAGGCTTGCTGGCAGTGGAGCAACGTGTGTGTTCCCATGTGACTCCACTGGGGTACTGTTCAGGCTTGCTGGGAGCGAAGCAACACCAGAGACGAAAACTTATACTCTGAAAATCTTCAACTCGCAAACTAAACTACCCTTCCCAGATTCAAAGCACTGATATCTAAGCTGAACTTTGGATTGTGTTTGACTGAGTTAGTAAAGGGTGAAACATGTATGTCCATGGGGTAAGTGGGGAAACTAAAGTAACCTGCACAACAATTCAATACTTCTTGAAAGACCAAGGCCCTGTGCTAGCATTGAACCCAAACAGAGAAGCTGGTGTTCTACCAGTGTGTTCCCAAGTGTTGTAGTAGCTACAACCATCCTCCAAAATTTTGGCCTGCACCAATTTCGTAGCCTCCCTTGGAGAGTTTCACTTGATGACTGCACACACTCAGGTTTACTCTGTGAGCTCATGTGAGTCTTTACATTCGCCTTGCTTGTTTATTGCACTCAATTCTCTGCATGATGGTGTCTAAGTCATGCTTGTGACCGTTTTCTAGTGATGCTCGAAGTCTTTGCTTCATATGTGTTTGTTGTGTTCGCTATGAAGGCATATTTCGTACTCACACACAAAATTATATTCACTATCACGCAAGCGTCGTCTCGATCATGAACGATTAATCATGAGTGTCGCACTTGTCTCTTGCACAGTTGGTCAGTCATGTTGAACATGTGTGTCCTGATGGTTTGATCGTTTCATCGTCAAGTCATGCGAGTGTGTGTCTGTATGATCACCTATGCATCTTTCGACTATTCACACACTTAGTCATTTTTGCTGAAGTTCTGATGACTAGACTCCTCACTGACAATCGAGCCATCACCCTGCTTTCGACTTGATCGACTGTCAACTAGAACAACACATAAGCACCAAGCTATTTTTTTCAAGATGTGTTGCCTGTAAGCAATTCAATCAGCACTCATGTTGGCCACCTAGACAGTCGACTAGTTGTTCATCTCAGAAATTGCACAGTGCTCATGAGTAGGCCTCCCACTGCCCATCAGTCATCTCATCTCAGAAATTGCGTAGAGATGATCAATGGGTTGACCTCCTGAACTTATGCAGTTTTCTCGGCCAACAACTCCCAGCAGCAGACTGAGCAACCAACTAGTAGTTCCCTCTAGGAATTGCACAAGTCTGGTTGCTAGTGACACCAACAGCCAGCTAGAGTTCCCTCTAGGAAATGCACAAGTCTAGCTACCAGTGACCCCAACAGCCAACTGGCAGTTCCCTCTGGGAATTGCGTAAATCTGGCTACTAGTGACCCTAGCAGCCAACTGGTAGTTACCTTTGGGAATTGCGCAAATCTGGCTACTAGTCTCCCGGGAAGTTCCCCCAAAAAATACGCAATCCCTGCCTACTGAATCCTCATGCAGCCTAGCCTGTTCCTTAGGAAAATTGTGCAAATTTGGCTGTCTAGCCCCTGCTAACTGTTTGTTCTGGAAAATGCGCAGAGCATGCCTGCCTTGCCTTCCAACAGCCTGGACTGTTCGCCCCAAAATTTGCGCAATTTTGCCTCCCAGCCGAGCTAGACCTTGCAATCAGTCATTGTCGACTTAGATCGCCTATCTCCATCTCTCATTGACTCTTACACAATATTCATCAGTAGTTTCCTGGAGCCATCATCCCACATCACAGCTCTGCTGCCTCTCCCAGTCACTTGCATTCGAATGATCATGTGTCATGGTAGACTATGAGGTTTTGGATTTGATGTCATCTCATCATGACTGACGATAGGTACAGGTACACCAACAAACATGACATGGCGACGAACGAGATGAATGACGGGAGCACATGCAGATGGACAGGTTCACCAACAGACGAACGAGTGAAGCATGTGAAGTGGACGAACGCAACGAACATGCCCCTTCGCGAAAAAGTGAGCTTGTCAAGCCTTCCAGCATGAAAGCAAGGAACAACATGCTAAAGCTTCATCAAATGAACCAAGGACGATGGATGACTCTGCACACTTTCCCATGCAGAGGTGAAGCTATGGTACACCATGAAGACATCCATCACTCAGCAACACTCTAGCTCGATATGCAGTCTAGCAACAACACGAATGTACCATCAATGTCATGTCAAGTCATGAGTCATGTTGCCCACCTCTCTCCCATGGGCTTGTTGTAAATAAATGTGATGTAACGTCGAAGTCTAAGAGACCCACTTGTTTAACATAGAGTCATGTAAGTCAGAAAGTCATGGAAGTCGAACGGTCATGAGGGTAGTCGAACAACCATAAGGGTCAGTTTCACCCTTGGCTATAAATACCCCCCTCATTTGTACATGAATGGACTTTTCACCTTAGCTCCTCCCACATAGCCAAGAGAGTCTGTAATCTTTTATTTTAGGAGTAAGTAGTGGCTCCAATGCCCCGCTGATGGGGCTAGTGATGTATGGTGTAACGATGTGTCTTGGAACTTTCGTTTAATTCAGAAGCCTGTCAACAGGCCAACATGTTTTTACACATGTATTGTATTTGTTGTAAGACCGATCTTTAACACTTATAGTGCATGTTTCTTTAACCATGTGTTCTACATATGAACTGATTCATTTTTTTTAATGCATAATCTATTAATGGAAATGTGTTGTATATGTTGTTAATGTTGTCCTGTCTGTGTCGACTGCTCTGCCGGAAATCAGACAAACCTTTCACATGAACCTTGCTGTAACAACCGTCGCACTCGTCTCAGATTGATCCTTGAGTGTTGTACGTGTTATCTTACCTTGTATTTTGTGACTTCCGCATCCGAGTGGACTACTCCGCTAGATGTTGTGTATGTCCTTTGTGTTGTGTGTTCCTAGCCGAGTTGGGACTGATCCTTTTCAACCTAGAACTCACCTTCACCTTTTTCCCTTTATAGTGAAAGAACCATTGACACATGTACACTTACACTCACTAGGCATGGGAACCTCACTTTGTGAAGACAAAGAAAACCACTCTCCTATGTTAACAAGAAAGAGTTGAGGCAAATCCTTAAGGCAATGGCAACTGAGCCATCATACTAGATGGGAATCCCACACCAAACGGTGTGAGGTCTAGTTGGGACTTCATACCGGGGTGATCCCTTGAATGTTGGAAGGTCCAGCACCGTCAACATGTACATATGACTATAATATTTTATTTTCATAATAGTTTCTACTGGTATTATAAATATTTCAACACTATGGTTTAGTGGGCAAAGATGTGTTAGTTTATCCAATTAATTTTCTTTAGAATGATGAAAATTTAGAGCAAGATAGTGAAACATTATAGTTTCAGATAACAATTATGCTTCATCATCTTGCTATCTCTCTCACAATCAATAAAACCATCATGATCTCACACGAACACCAACATTTGAGATCACCTTGCATTATTCCTACCAGCTAAGCTATTCATCCATAAGCTCTTCCCAATATTTAACATTTTTGCAACTGAATTTTGCTTATCCAATTGAATTTTGGTTGGAAGAATTATTTATAAAGGAATTCTTAATATATAATTATTTTTATGATAACATAGAGGTTTGGCTAGAAGAGCCTTTTAGTATTAGATTTCCTGTAAGTAATAATATTCTTATTTTACATATGTTAGGTATAGATATATAATTTTTAAATTATTCTATTTATAGTTTATTATTGATTGAATTTTTGTTCCTAATGTTTGATGTATATATGTTTGCAGGTTTAAAGCAACATGAATGACTCCTTTGGAAATTTGATTTCACTTTATTTTGATTATTAATGTAGATTATGTTAGATTAGAAATAGATTAATTAGTTTTGGGTTTGCTTCTAGGTTACATTTCTTTGGTCCATTTAAATAATGCAATATTGTCAAGTTGAGGATAAAACATCATCAAAGGGAACTGCACTTTACCTTTCTTCTATGTCATTTATGAATGATCTCTCTTAACATTCCTTTTTAAGTTCATTATTTTGTTTTTGATTATCAATTTACATGTATGGAAAAGGTCGTGGAGGAGTACATGGACATCTTCACCTCATCTATAGGGGTACCTCTACACTGTCAGGTCAAGCACTCCATCGATCTAACCCTGGGCATGTCGCTACCAAATGGACTGATTTATCAATGGTCTATTATGGAGAATGATGAAATCAAGAGGGAGATTCAGGTTCTATTGCACAAATGGCACATTGGGCCAAGTTCATCACCCTATAGGAGCCTGATCGTGTTGGTACATAAGAAGGATTGGACTTGGAGACTCTGTATTGACTATCGAGGCACTGAACAAGATCACTGCTTGGAACAAGTATCCAATCCCACAAATTGATGACCTTCTGGACTAGCTTAAGGGGCCCAAATATTTCAGCAAGATTGACTTGAAGTCCGGTTATTACTAGGTACTGATCGAACCCTCTGATGTGTGGAAGATTGCCTTCAAATCCAAGAAGGGCCTTTTCGAATTGTTGGTCATGTCTTTTGGGTTGACAAATGCCCCTAAAACCTTCATGAGGCTGATGGACAACATATTGCGACCCTTCACCAACTCATTTGTGATGGTGTATTTAGATGACATTCTGATCTTCAGCCATATTTGGGAAGAACAACTCCACCATATTCGACAGGTCCTCCGAACCCTATGGCAACACAAGTTGTGTGCCAATTTGGAGAAATTCACTTTTGGTATGATCCAGGTTCAATATTTGGGGTACATTATTGATGAGCGGGGTGTTCATGTGGACCTAGCCAAGATACAAGTCATTCATGATTGGCCAACCCCAATCACTATAACAGAGCTCCGCAACTTTCTAGGCCTTGCCAACTTCTACCGCAAGTTGGTGGTGGGGTTCTCTCATATCACTTGGCCCTTGATTCAAGTCACTAAGGGAGGAATGAAAGAAAAGTTTATTTGGTCCGAATCCCAACATAAGGCATTTTCCGAGTTGGAGCATTGCCTCTACTCTGCACCAATGCTCACATTACCAGACCTGCAATAACCATTTGAGATCAAGATAGATGCCTCTAACTCTGCTATGGTGGAGTTCTTGCTCAGTAGGGGCATTCAGTGGCATATCACAGTGAGACACTTTCAGACATAGTCGGCAAGTATCCCACATATGACAAAGAGATGTATTCCATTTTGCAGGCCTGTAGAAAATGGAATCATTACATTATGGGGAAGAAATGGCCATCTACACAAACCAACGATCCTTGTAGTTCATATAGACACAAGGGAAGTTGCAGAATGATTGCCATCAGAAATGGTCCACATACTTGCAACAATTCAATTTTAACATTAAGTACAAGAAGGGAAGCACCAACAATGTTGTAGATTGCCTCAACTGACCCTCGGTCATGGCGCTCACCACTATGCTCAACTCTTGTGGGAACACATACCAACACATACCAAACACCCTTGGAAGGCAAGAAAATTCCAAATTTTCACCTCCAAGATGCATTGTTATGCCACCCAGGACACCTTTGTTTTCCTTTAAGCGAGTGTTCCAAGATGATTTGGGAGGCACACTACAGTCAGGCCGATGGAATTTTCGGGGTAGAGAAAATAGTGGAAGTGTTGCAGAAGTATTTTTGTTGTCTGAACCTCCGATAGGATGTTGGGAAGTACATTAGATCTTGAACTTCCTGCGTCATTACCAAACTGACCATCAAGAATCAAGGCCTATATACTCCTCTACCTACTCCTAGTCGACCTTGGGAATCCATCTCCATGTATTACGTGTCAGGCCTTCCTTCTACTAAGCATGGCAATGACTGCGTTTTTGTGGTCGTTGACAGATTCTCTAAGATGGCCATTTTGACAGCCTGCAAGAAGAGTATCACAACAAAAACCACTATTAAGCTCTTCTTTGAATGGGTGTGGGTACATGTTGGGATCCCACTGTCCATTATCTCAGATCAGGACAACATGCTCCTAAGTACATTTTGGTCAAGTCTCTAGTCAATGTTGGATACCAAGATCACTAAGTCCACGACTTTCCACCCCCAAATTGATTGCCAAACAAAGGTCGTCAACATGATGATCATACACATTCTATACATGTATAACTCGAAGCATCCACACACATGGGATGAAAGCCTCCCCTATGTCGAGAACAACTACAACAAAGCTCTCCATTGCTCAACTAGCTACAACCCTTTTAAGGTGGGATTTGGATTCCTGCCACTATGTCCCATTAATGTGGCCATACCATTTGCAACTACTCCAACATATTTGGTTCATGTCCAGTCTGAAGTTGATAGGGCTAAAAACTTCATCGAGCACATTCAACACATCCACCAGTAGGTACACGATAAATTGGATAGAGCCAATTCTAAGTACAAGCAGTGTCATGACCAACATCGGGTGGCCCACAAATTCCAGGTGGGCGACAAAGTTTGGTTACATTGCAGAAGAAGTGCCTCACTGGGACCCACCACAAGCTTCACCTACTCCAATATGGGCCTTACACCATCACTAAGGTTGTAGGGGAAAATGCTTTCGAGCTCAACATTCTACCATTCCTTGGACTGCACCCAATGTTGAATGTGGACCCTTCGTCCATACTTTCTGCCGTTACTGGACACATCAGACATTGTAGAACAACTCACACCAATAGAGTTAAACCCAGACTACATGGAACATGCCACAACTAATCGGATCATGGACACACATATCAAGAAAACTCTCCAACAACAGATACAACTGTATTAGGTTGTCAAAGATGAACAACTCTTGCACCAAGGAAATTGGCCCACCAGGGACCAACTTCAACAGAAGTTTCCCCATCTCATGGAGGCACTAAACACATTGGGGACCATTGCTTCCTAAGGAGGGAGGACTAATCTAGGTGGATATTGGTGGCCACCCGCCTATTCCACTTGGACCCCCACCAATGTTTATTTCTCAGTTTCCTTAATTGTAGCACAATTTACTAATTCTTGTAGTTCTTTGTGTCTTGGACTTCTAGAGATGTTTTGAGGCCCTAAATGACGTTTTTTTGGGAAAATGGGAAAACATGAGTCTAAAGTTGTAGTCCTTGGATAAATATTTCTAACGAGGTATTGTGCACGTCAAACGAAGATCATATGCCAAAGTTATGACCCCGGGAAGTTGATGTACCAATTTACCCAAACGAGGCCCATAGTTTTGGTGCTTCATCTCCTAGGGTTAGGTTTTTGGATGTTTAGGGTTTTCCTTTATTCCTCAATAATAAATAGGCCTTTGAGCATCATTGTAACACAATTTAGGGACATGTAGCCGCCACATCTCTTCTCAGAGATAAGCTATCGTTGCATGAGCTAGTTTATTTTCATTTCTATATGTAAGCATATTTCAGTTCTTTGATATTAATGAAATGAAGTTTTATTTCTGCTACATCTATATATATATATGTGTATTTCTATAGTTTGTTGCATTCCTGCATAAGTTTAGATCATGAGACTAGCTATCTGACCAATTTTCTTGATGGTGAAAAACTTGGATAGGGCTTCATGCATTTCTTGTACAAAATCTATATTAGATACGTATGGGATTAGATTATCATTCAATCCATCTACTATTAGATTCATGTTCAAGATGATAGTTTCAATGTACTTTTCCTTTCCAACATCATCTGTAGGTTTCTTAACTTTCCCTTGAAAAAACCCAAAACTTTATTCTTAGCAAGAATACTATCTATCCTCTTCTTCCATGCCATGTAGCCGGAGGCTCCTTCTAGCTTTACTTGATATAGATAGTAGGCCTTTCTATTCTTATATGATCCTTTCTTTTGTTCCTTCCTTCTTAAACCTTATTTAAATAGACCTTCTAGCTACTTTTTCTTACCTCCTTCAACTTATCTCTGATACTATGTTAGAAAATTAGAAACGTAGAAATATTCTCTTATATGGATACTTACTTGTGATATTCTTGTAGTCTTATTATATTCTCTTTATTTTCTTCTTTTATCTTTGTTTCATCAAGCAATCATCAAATAAAAACACGAAGATCAATGACACTAGATGTAGGCACTCAGTGAGGGCTAAATCCCCTCTATAGCGGAAAACCTAGTCAAACTCTTCCACTAACAAATTCAAATTGAGATAGACCAAGACCTTAGATCAAAAGACCTTCCTCCTCCACCAAGTCATCCCTAAAAATATCCTTTCAAACTTCAATGATCAACTACAATAATACTACATCAACAATGCATCAACACTGCATCAAAATAAAATTTTGGCCCTCTTGCTTTAGAATTTCGACCTATCTTCCAGTTTGCAACTTTGACCTTCTTGTAGCTTCAACTCCTTCACACCTATGAGACAAAGAAAGAGAAAATTCTACTTCTTTTTTCTTGACAAAGACTTCCTTATCCTTCTCTAGGTTTTCCTCCTTATTCCTTGAATTTCACATCCTTCTACTGCTTCTAGCAATGGGATATCGAACTTCTTTGTTGGTGCCTCAAATAAGCTCGAATACCTTCCAATATATAGTGAACCTGTGAGGTTGAGTTCCCTTGATGAGGCTAAATTTTCCAAGTTGAGGCCGACTTGGTGGGGGAGGCCTAAATGACTTATTTGACACTAAAATAAATTTCTTTCTTGATAGATAAAGGCCAAGAAGGGTATTTTACATGATGACAAGGACAAGGACTCTTGACACAAATCCTAAAAGATTGCAATGGAGGCTTTGACCTATTAATCATTGACCCAAGCATGAAACCAATGATTTAATAAGTCAATTTCTATTATAATAAGATTTTTTTTTTCTTTATTTTGATAAATACATTACATCATCACTCAAATACAATTATGAAGACCGGCACTAGTTACATTCTTCATCATTGGGGATGACGATTTGTCTTTGCATAACAGAAAAATTCAACGTCTAGGAATAGAAGAAAACACATCCCAGGTGTTGACGGTGCTGGACCCGCCAACATGTCAAGGGGATCTCCTCGGTAAGAAGCCCTAGTTAGACCTTAGACAATTTGGTGTAGGAGTCCCAGTAGTGGGTCGTAAGGTAATGCCTTAACCGCAGTGTCGCACAGAGGCAAGTAGAATAACTCTGTCAGCAGCAAGGGTGTGACTAAAGAAGTGAGTTAAGGAAGGTGTATGAGAGGTTCCAAAACTTCAAAGGGGGGAGGAGGTGAATGTGAGTTCCAGGTTGAAAGGGATCAGTCCCAACGTGACTAGGAACACACAACACAAAGGACATGCACAACTTTCAGCAGAGAAGTCCACTTGGATGCAGCAGTCACATCATGCAATGTAAGATAACATGTACAACACTCACGGATTAGTTTGAGACGAGTGTGACATTTTTTTATAGAAAGGTTCAAGTGAAAGGTCTATTTGATGTCCGACAGAGCAGTTGACACAGATGGTGACAACATTAACAACATATGCAACACATTAAGAACAAGATTCATATAATTTCATGTGAATCAGTTCATACACAAGTACGTAAGTTAAACAACACATATCATTAAAGAAACCAGAGCAATCCAACTACAATAACAACATATGCATGAAAATTTGTTGGCTCTTATTATATAAATAAGTGTAAGTCATAATCATACAATACATCCATGTAAACCTGCTAGCCCCAATAGTGGAACGTTACAACCAATATGCCTTCTCCTCCAAAGAGATGTACTAGCTTCGTGGAGTGGAGAAGGCAAGGTGCATTACAATACTATCCAAGCCTTCTTCAAAATAGTCTTAGTAGAAGCTTGGCTGACCAAAAGCCTATATAATGAGTTACGAGGGACTATTTATAGCAAAGGGTGGGGTGACCCTTGACATTCCCCTTTGTGACCATTCAACTACCCTCATGACTCTTCACCTACTCTATGATTGTTACATCCAAGATTGACACTTGACCTACACTTGACATGACCTAACATTACAATGCACATGTACTCATGTGAGACAACATGGCTTGAGCAAGCCTTGCAAGACATCACTCACACTCGGTCCACTGTGGTGAGACCAACTCTTTGACATGCTTGTGATGGTGAAGGTGGTGAGCTGATGCTAAGCTTGGTCATCTGTGATGGTGTGCATGCACCTCATGGTGACATCTTGTTGAAGCGAACTCTTACCTCCATTGCAACTGGTGTGTTGGTTTGGCCCCTTCATCCAACTCGTCTGTTAACATGCGCATGGTCTTCTTGGGTACAGATGAACCGAAAACGCACTGATGCATAGTGTCTATGCTGATCTTCAAGGGTGTGTTGGTGGTCATGTGCATCAACTTGCTGAAGTACATGTTCAACTCTAGTTGGACTTGCTTCTTGTCTTCACCTTGGTGAGTGTGTTGAATGGGTTGGGTTGCATGCATGCACACAATGACATGCATGCTGTTGAATCCCTTGCATGCGATAAACAAAACTACTCACCATGTCTGCTCCATGTTAGCTGCTGGGATGGATCTTTAACTTGTACGAGCACAGTTTCAACTGTGAGTGCATGATGCACCCACTGTTGTTCCTGCTCTTGTTGAAACTCATTCGTCTATCTATGTAGCTTCATGTTCTTCCTTGAGTTGTTGCTTCGACACATGAAAATCCTTCTTTGTTCCATTCTCTATATTTGTGCGACCTTCATGTCGCATCGTAACCTCATAGCCTGAGTCTCGAAAGTTGCCTTCATTAATAATGGATCTGCTTGATCTTGAAACTTTGTTCTGCCTTTGTGTTGTCAACAACCTTCCTCTCGCATTCACTGCGTTCACTACATTCGGTATGCTGCCTTCAACCATTGTTCATGATGTTTCTTGTTGTGATGCTACTGCTTGATGTCCTTGTCTACGAACAACTTGATGTCTTTGTGAGTAGGCAGGCTCATAGACACTTGATCGACTGCATTCCCAAGCGTGCTCTGATTGGTGTCTTCCTCTCTGCTCTCCTGGAAACCATTGTACTTGTACTAATGAGAGGTAGATGAACACCTACGATACCTGGAGACATGGAAACACTCATAGCAAGCAATCTGTTAGTTGAAAACCAAAATGAACATGAGAATTGACTTGCAACATACCTAGGTAAATGATCATGAAGGTTGCACAATTTCGGCCGGGAGGTTGGGAGATTGACTGCCAAGACTGCTCAAGGCACAACCTGGGCTACTAGGAGACTGGATGACTACTGGAACTACACAATGCACAGTCTAGTCTGGCTATTGACTGCTGGGATTGTGCAATGCACAATTCCAGCTGGGAAGGGTTGCTGGCCTAGGGACAAATTTGCGCAATTTCTTGGGCCAAGCAGCCACTGTCCTCCATAAATGCACAAAATTTTCCTAGAGGCCAGTGCTGGGTAGGAATGCAAAAATCTAGAGAGGAAGGTGAGCCTTCCTTCCCCATATTGCGCAATGCAGCCTTGGTGAAGGTAGAGCCCAAGGCAAGGTTGGCCCGACTCACTGATGGGCAAATGAAAGGATGTAAGTTAGTGAATGCATGGCGACACTAAATGATAGTAGAAGTGATTGACAGCGCATGCAAAACATGAATGAAATATTCAACAAACAGATCAACATGCATGTGGGTGAGGCAATTCGCCATTTGGGCGAATGTCCGTGCAAAACAATTTCATGCATGCGACAACAGTGAGATAGCAACGAAAACTGAAACAGAGCTAGGAAAATCTAGTATATATGTAAATGACAGCAAGCATTCAAAGAAATCAAGCAAACAATACTCCCACAAGTGAAAACACCAAAAGCGACAGAAATGCAGCACAAGGCATGGGAGGTGGGCTTACCCCAAAACAACTGAGCTGAATGTGTTGACTGCTCCTAGATGTGATGTGGGATGTTAGAGCTGCAAGTTTGATGTGAGGTATGAGCTATGCAGCGTCCGGTTGATGATTTTTTATAACATCGAGGTCTTGACACACATGCCAGGAATCTAAGGAAGCGACACTTAGTGAGAGGTTTCGGAATTGCTCCTTGCTTGCAACCTCCAACTACTAAACATAGATCCCTGAAACAAGGGATGCCTTTGCATACTACCTTGGGAGAAGCATCCCATGCATGCAAGTCTATTTTGCTTAGTCCTGGAGGGAACCGGTCAACTCAGCTGCACATGCAAGAGATTGCTCGACTACTGGAGAAAAATGAGCATTTCTGGCTCGGAGTTGGGCTGGCTTCCCATGAGATTTGCACAATTTATAGGTAGAGCAGCTGACTGTTGCCTAGATTTGTGTAAATCCTGGGCTGAACAACTTGCTATTGGGAAAAATTGCGCAAATCTTGTTGGGAGGGTTGGCTGGCAGGATTGCGCAATCCTGGAGCCTAGCAGGCTGTCAGAGAGGATTGCGCAATTCCTAGAGGGAAGGTTAGTTTCCCTCCATAAATGTGCAATTTTCAAGGGGAAGCTGCTCAGCTTGTAGCTGGACCAAGGCCGGGTGAGCAGCCTATGAGGGGAATGGATCAATTGTGATCGACATGTTTCCTTTATGCGAGGAAAACACATGAAGCTTGAGTACTTGATGAACCAAGACAAAGTGCTATGTAAGGTTGGTAGGGAGGCTCCAAAATAGGCTAAGGAAAAATTTTGGAGGGTGGTTGTAACCGCTACAACACCAAGGGAAAAAGATAAGTATCCATGGGACATAAAACCTTGATGGAGATATTCATGTCCTAGGGGTAGAAATGCATTGAATAACGAGGACAGTAGAAATTAATTGCAATAATTTTATAACAGCAAGAATTGATTTGCACAAAGGGGTGTAACCCTATGGGATGCGACTTATTCTGAGATGGAAGAAGCCATGTAGGCTGAGAAATGAAATGTGGAAAAATGAGATGGCATAATTTCTTACATGGTACGCTGACAATGTGACATGTTGCAGGTAAAATTGTCCTTTTGGATGACTTAGTGTCACAGTGTTTAGTGAGATGTGGCACTACAAAAGGATAAATGATGAAGGAATGAGAGTGATCATGGGTGTGTTAGACACATTCTCAACCACATAATCACTCACCAAAACACTAGACCCTCACTACCTATAAGAAAAACAAAAATAATATAAGTTAATATAAGAAAACAAAGAGAGAGGACCATTATTTCTCGACATCACTAAAGTATAAGGGATGCACAGAGAGAGAGAGAGAGAGAGAGAGAGAGAGAGAGTTAGGCCCCTATATTACTAGTGTAACCCCTTATTGTTATTAGTACAACCCCCTTATTATATTGATGTACCCATGTAGTGCCCATCTTGTTACTATTGTGCCCCATAGAAGCCCACTATTGTTATTATTGTGCCCTTACATTATTATTGTTATGTCGGCTCTGATTATATTATGGCCCCTTAGAATCCTATATATAGAAAGGAGGTCTTTTCATTTGTATCATCCAAGAATTATTCATTTGTGTAATGTAAAGGAGGTTGCCCCCTCGAAGAGGTTGAATTCTAAGGCATTGATCTATTTTTTTCTATCTTTTTGTGAGCTGGTTTCATAACATTTGGTATCAGAGATTTGGATTCTAGGGTTTCGCTACTCCAAATAGGTCATCGTGGAATTTTCGCTATAACCTTTTTCTGCGAAGTTTCAGAAGCGAAAAAAAACCCATTTGAGACGAAATCACACTGAACCTTGGGTCTGAATTTTAGAGCTTTTCGTGTATTCCAAATAGATGACCTGGGGAAAATTGTCATAACTTTCTCTCTGAGCATCAGATTGAAATTTCGTAAGAAGGTATAGAAAGATGACAGACTGTAGTTTCTTGTATATATTTTTCAGAGCCAAAGGTTGAAACAGTGACACGTGGCACGTCATACAGTTCGCTCTACTGAACTAGTATATAATTAGGTCACTATGGGAGATTTGGCATAACTCTTCCTTGGAGAATCCAATTTGGATCAGATTAGTGGCATTGGAAAGAGGACGTAGAGGGCTACTGCAGGTCATAATTTTAGAACTTAAAGATATGCAAGTACAGAGTTACAGTTGTTTCAAGATCGAGCTCCTAAAATCAAGAAAAAGCAAGATGAGGAAGTTTGATGGCAAGGATCCGGTAAATTGGATACTTAAGATGGAGCAATATTTTGATCTACA
>APFE030310871.1:0-13389 GCA_000404065.3 Pinus taeda | reverse complement strand
TTTTTGTTAGCAATATTCATTCATGAAATATTTACTCGAAAAAAATCACTTCATTAAAAAAGTAAAAAAAAATATTATTAATGTTCAAAATAAATAATTTAAAACTTTGTTATTATAAAATGATGGATTAGAATTTTAAAAACCAAAGCCATAGAAAAATAATAATAATAAATTAAAAACTAAACCACAAAGCATGATAAACACAATATAAACACAGACACTCCTCCATGATAGCTTTGGTCATGGCTATCCATGAAGGATGGGAGAAGGGGAAAGCCCCTCTCAAAAAGAAAATGCTTGACTATATATCTATTATGTAGTTTTGTTATGTTTACATCAACAATAATATAATTGTATTAACCAATTACACATCATTTACTTGCTACTCCTATATGACTTGGACCTTCCATCAACCTCCCCTCTCCATGTACTTGTCTGGCACAGTACCTTACTCTTGTAAAGAACATTTTCTACATACCTATTTCATATCACAAGAGAATTAAATATTTAGTAGCAATTTTAGTGTGCATTAATAAAAACAAAAACAATCACCTAAATATTCTCTCAAATCTAACTGCTATTCTGTTGGTCTATATCATGAATTGATTACATTATAGTGCAGAACTTCTTCTCACCTTCCAACTCACCAAAAAGATGTTACTCTTTTGTTAAACAATATTCCATGTGTGCTCTCCTCCTTAGTCCACCTGTTTCATATCATAAGAAGGTTAAATGTTTAACAACCATTTTAACACAATAAATACAAAATACAATTAATGAAATATTCTTTCAAATCCAATTCAAAATAAATAAATGGGACACAGAATAGAAATTTGGCTTTTATAAATTTCCCCACTCATTTCACATGAAATTAAAAGTAATAAACTGCAATATATATTGTTATGCATGCTAATAGAAAGTCTTGAACAACTAAATATCCTCTCTTTTCTCACACAATATCAGCAACCCCCTAATAATATGGGCTAAACTCACAAAAATGACACTAATATGGGCTACCTCCTCCACAAAATTGTTCAGAAATAGAACACACACTTGTATGGGCTATCTCACAAAAATGTTCATAGTATACTGATCAAGAGAGAATAAAGAATGCTAAACCTGTATGACACCATTTCTAAGAGATTCATTTCAAACAAGGAGGCAGCAATTTTACTTCAACCTTTGACAAAATAAAAGTGCCTACCCTAAACTACTCATTAGCACAAATCACAAGACCTATTGCCCCAGAGAAAGCGTTGTCCCTCTGACAAAACCGTGAGCGGCAGTGGGCAGGGGCAGAGGCATGAAGGAGAGGAAGTTATTGCAGAGCCTATTACCTTACCGGCCAGCAGAGGAAGTTATTGCAGAGCCTATTACCTTACCGGGCAGCAGAGACAAGAACAAAACAAAAACCAAGAGCGCTTACCCTCACGCAAGGATTTGTTTCCATAGCAATGCCAACTGGGGTTGTGTGAGACCATATCTTTGAATGAATCCTGATAAACCCCAATTTTTTTAAAAGGTTTTCATTGATTTAAAATTTACAGGGTTTCTCTAAAAGCAAAAGCAAAACAAACGCATGCTGAAAAATATAACTCTGCTCTATTAAAAACGAACATTATAAAAGAAAATAAACCTGTAACTATCCAAGAACATTGACAGCTCTTAAATACAGTCTTACAAATCCAAAGCATCAGATATCATGGATTCTTTAAATTGGGTTTATCTTTACATGGAATTACATGGAGTTGTGTAAATACAAGGGAAAACTATAACAGTTTTATTTATGAATAAATTGTCAATTAGGAAAGCCATAATTTAGATTTTCACCTGCAATAGAAAAGACCCATATCAATCCGTAATTATATCCTTATACTGCAAATACAAAGCCAAAACAAGGAGTATTAGGAAGACAAATGTGGATAATAAAATGATCCAAGCACACACAATTAATTCAGATGATCCATAACAAAACCATCTTAAAATACAAATAAAAAATAAAAGGGTGCATACCTTGTTCTAGTGGGATCCCATGTCCTCTTCTTTTCTCTTTAGCATTCTCTTGCCTCCTAACCCTAACCAACTAGAGTCAAACTCCTTTCCCTCCTAACCCAAACCAACTAGATCCAATCTCCTCTCCCTCTCCACCCAAATACCCAAACCAACTAGATCCAATCTCCTCTCCCTCTCCACCCAAATTGAAAAGAGAAAACCAGAACCAAGCCAAAATAAAAATTCTAAAATAAAAGAAAAACAAACAAAAACCCAGAAAGACGGACACAGTAACAATTATTCAATTAAGCATGGCCATGCTGGAAAAACAACAAAAAAACAAACCAGAAAACTGGTAAAAACATCTAACAAATCTGATTTCTTCTCTCTCAGGCAACTCACAAATTAAATTCCACGCACTGGTATGGGTCGGCTGATTGTGAAGCTCCACCGTTAGCATCAGATGGAACAATGCCAAATGTAAAGGCATAATCAGGGAAGCTAGAAAACAACGCCCACATGCATGGCTCCTCTACGCATTCCTGCATAATCAGGGAAGCTAGAAAACAACGCCCACATGCCTGGCTCCTCTACGCATCCTGCATAATCAGGGAAGCTAGAAAACAACGCCCACATGCCTGGCTCCTCTACGCATTCCTTTCCTGTCGTAAGGACGGAATGCCCATCCTCGCCTCGCTTCAACTGTACAACCTCCCTACCTAATGCCGCAGGATTGGATGGGCTATTTATGTTTTAGGGATTTCATTTCGTATGCCTAAAGATTTTGGAATCCTACAGGCTGGCACCAGGTGAGGCGGTTCATAGCTTTTATAAAAATTTGAAATGGGGCCGTTGAGTCTGAAATCAAAATTCACCAACATCACCCTTCACCTCCGGATATATATAATTAAAATATTGCTTTGATATTAATGTTTTAATTTCTTCTTTAATTATTATTATTTGCTCATGAATATGATAAAGTTTAAGAGGATTAGGTTATTTATTTTTAATGATATTATCAAGTTGAGAAATATAATGTACTATATAAAATGGTTTTTTTAATGGAATAGTTTAATATTATATTGGTGCATTTTATTTTTTTCTAGAGACTTGCATATACTAAGAATATTTGTTTGCATCATGTAGTTTATCTCACACTAGACAATTCCAACTAATTTTTCACTTGCAAATTAGTTCATTGTGCTCAATATGTTTCTTTAACAAATGCCAAAAAATATTACCACAAACTAACTTGTTCTCTATCAATATCACTCAAAATGCTAACAAACTTCAATTGATCCAATAATCTAACCATGTTTTAAGAGACACCTTCATACATAACCTTGTGCCTTTCCTCCGTGCCTTTAGAAAACAAAATATTATAAAAGGCATACATCCAATACCTACAACTCTTTCTAGCTATAACTGCCTTTATTTTCCTTCCAATCATCCATCAATCACATTGCAATACTTTTCCTCTCACTTCTTCCATCTTCCACATACTTTTCCATGGAAAGAAGGATAACATGGTGGCATTTGACTAGAGGTCATGGTATTCCCTAATCACATTGGAAAAAAGAAGCATGTTATTAATTCCTACATTTCTCACGGATTGTTAGGCTATATCCATTTTGGTCTTCTTTCCAACATAATACTTCTTTTCAATAACTCTAATAGCATCCACACCAATACCGATTTTATCATTGATACACATTCTCTTTCCTCAAGAGACAAGCACCATGACCGGATGCCTCTTTTCAAAGGATTTTGTACAAATGTGTAATCTCTATTTTATGTTCTTGAGTTTTCTTTTGGGGCGGAATACAAGAAATCACATGCATACCATGATTACTCACCTATATGCCTCTCCTAGACAATATTTCTAAACTATGGTATTGGGGGTAATCACCGGCTTTTCTAAAACCGAGAATAATATTCTTTTCGATGGGTTAAAATATATTATTTTATTGGCAAAAAATTGCACCTCCCTCTTCTCCGCAAGAGTGGAGCCATTTCCGAAGAAATCATATCCCAACCTCAATCACACGGCTTTATGAATGTCACAATAAAACTCCATTACGTTCTTCCACAGATTGTGACCTAACTCCTTAATGTTGTCTTCATAGAGTTGGGGCAAAGGCTATGTGAAGGATCTAACATTCACTTAATGCATTGGAGAAATTTGAACAAACTTTGCATCTTTTCAATAGTCGAGATATAGCACACATCCATCAATCTTGCATTTTTTGCACCTACCTACAAAGACTTGTGTCACAACATTACTCAAACAATATTCATTCAACGAATAATGGGAGGATACTAGCCACCTCGCTATCTTTGCTTTCGTTTATAGCACACCTCGCCAATCATACTTGGGAATGATGTTTACATTCTTAATACTCTTATGGAGGGCTACAAAATATCAACAAGAGATTATGATGAATATGACATGAACATTGTCTTCCTTCTCTCAAATCTTGCGCACACTAGGTCTCTTTGTCGATATTTTCAACATCTCTATTGAGTGGTTATCTTAGATCTCCGCACTCCTCCTATCATTTCTCGCGATCACAAATTTGAACAAAATAATTTTTATGTTATATCATAGTTTAAAAATTCAATGTGTGTTCAAACTAATAAGCCCAATAAACACAACAACGATAAACTATGATCCTTGCAGAGACCTCGAGGATACTCTATCTATTGAACCTAATCACTACATACTCTTGTGCATTGGTGTGGCTGTGAGAGGAACTCCCAAATACTTTGTGGGGAGGGAATCCCTTTGGAAGCCAAGAATTCTTGAAATATTTCTCTGAATAGCAATGTTAATGTTTAAGAAGAAGATTTTTTACTTAGAGAGATTGACCTCCATACCTGTAGCCATGGCAAATTCCTTCACGATTTGATTGTAGGCTGAAGCTTCACTGACTTTGGGAATTTCTCGCAGCATGGTATCATCTACAGATTGTTGGTGAGTCAGAGCTTGACCATTCTGAGATAATTGAAGCCCTTTGATTTTGCCCATGTCCTTGGCATGCTTAATGGACCTTCCAAGTCCCTCCATCATGAGAATGAAAAGAAAGGGAGAGAGCGGGTCTCCCTTCCTGAGGCCTCTAGAAGGAAAGAAGATCTCTGAGGGAGAGCCATTCACCAAAATTGAGAAGCTGGAAGTAGTCACGAGAGCCATGACCCATCTGACCTAGTTGTGGTCGAACCCAAAAGCAGTGAGAACCTTCTTGATGTAAATCCAATTCACCTTGTCATACGCTTTGACAATATCCAATTGCATGATCATCCCCGCGTGCCTTTTACTGGTAAGCGTGTGAACCACCTCATGGGCTTGAATAATGTTATTTAAAATGGGTCTACCCTCCACATAACCTCATTGTTCCTCTGACACTAAAGAAGGAAGGAGAGGTTTTAGTCTATTGGCCACTACCTTCGATATTATCTTGTATACCACATTACATAAAGCTATGGGTCTGTACTTATCTGCAGTTTGAGCTGAACCCTGTTTGGGGATCAGGGAGATGAAGGAGGTGTTGAGGGCTTTCAGGATAGTTTTGCTACCCCTGGAATCCTCCACCACATTCAGAATATCCTGTTTGACAATATGCCGACAAGCTTTAAAAAAATCCACATTGAAACCATCTGGGCCTAGTGCTTTGCAATTCTGCATGTCTTTGAGAACCTTGCTGACCTCCTCTTCAGTAACAGGTCTATTAAGGTTAAAATCATCGTCTCTAGACACCAACTTAGGGATATGCCTTGTAATTTCCCTCATGGATTGTTCCCTGTCTGGATTATTTTCCGGAGTGATGTTTCGGAAATGCTGAACAAGTGCAGCGTCAATATTCTTATGAGTGTTCTGAAGCTCCCCATTCTCATATTTTATCATAGAGATTCTGTTGTATGCTCTATTAGCCATAGTGGATCTATGGAAAAACCTTGTATTCCGCTCTCCTTCCTTGAGCCATTGAACTCTAGACTTTTGCCTCCAAAATATTTCCTCTTGTTTGCATAAATTTTCCCATTCTTGATGGTGTTTATCAGCCTGGTCGCTTTTGAATTTGTCAAAGCCATCTTCGATCAGTTCCTCGCTGAGTTCATAAATTTTGATTTCCAAAGATTTTTTGTTCACAAAAATGTTACCAAAATCCTTCTTGTTCCATTCTTTGAGCCTGAACTTGATATTTTTTAGTCTTATATGAAGGAGGCACATTTTTTATCCCTGGAATTGCAAGTCTTCAGACCACCATATTTCAATGTTACTGGTGAAGTCCGGGTGGGAGAGCCAGATATTCTCGAATTTGAAGGGCCTATTCCTCAGAGAAACCATACCCTTGATTTCCAATTGAATCGGCGAGTGATCGGAACCTCCAAAGGGATGAACTCTTGTTGTTATTTCTTTATCTATAAGTATAAGATCCTCTGATATCATAAACTTGTCTAATTTATAGGCTACGTGTGCCTCCCCTCCTCTTTTGTTGTTCCGGGTAAAAAGGTCGTTGCTTAATTCTGAATCAACCATTTTCATATCATCTGTGAATGATTGGAATGCTAAGGAGTCTTTGTTTAGCGCTCTGGTACCTCCTCTTTTTTTTCTAAAGAGATTTGATCATATTAAAATCACCTCCCATGATCCAAGGAATTCCACCCTCTCTGTTCCTGAGATCAATTAGGGATTCTAGCAATTTGTATTTGTCATCTATTTTTTGAGGACCATAAAAAATTGTGACCAGGAAGGTTTCCGAAACCCCCACTCGTTGAATGACCACTAATAAGTAATTTCTAGATGCCTCTGCATCTATTATGCTGAATTTTTGGGGATTCCAAAGAGTGAGAATGCCCCCCACTGTGTTTTCAGCTTTAACCTCTAGAAACTCAAATCTATTGAGCCATTTGATATGAATTATTTTTAATTTCTGAATGGAACATTTCGTTTCGTGGATGAACATCATATCTCGCATTTCTTGTTTCATTCTATAACTAAGCATTCTTTGTTTTCTTTTACTACCTAGACCTCCGATATTCCAGGATGTGAACTTCATAATTAAATATTTGTGAAGGAGTAACTCGTTAGGTCTTTCATCTTACCCGAGTCTATCATTAACTTTCCACACTCCATCAAGAGGTCCTTCTGCTTTTTCCTACCCCTCTTCTTTCGTGCATTTCTAGTAGCTAATCCTGGAGTTGATTTCATTGTTTTTACACCTCTCTACTCGTGCTTGTCACTGGTTTTTCCTTTATCTAACCCCCTTTCCTGAGCTTTCCATAAAAAACAAATGTTGTGTTCTGTTGCAGTCTTCTTGGGGTAGTGAATCTATCCCTCCAATGGTTCCCTGCATCAAGAACCCTTCCAAATCTAGGTGTTCCTTATCTAGAATTTCTTGAAGTTCATGGTCCTCTAGATCTGTTTCACTCTAGATCATTTCCCAATCCATCTCTAGTTCTCTTTCACTCATCATAGTTTCTTTCTTATTACCAATATCTTGTGTTGGGTTGCAGTTTTCTTCCTTTTCCTTTTCATTAGGGCTGTCCTCCATAGATTGGTCTTCATTTGCCATTTCTTCATTCTCTTCCAGTGCTTGATACCTATTCTCACTCGCCTTTTGACCCTCATTATGATGTTGCTTTGGTCCCTTTTTACCTCCTTTTCCTCTACTTGCCACTTTCTGAAAGCTTTCAGTGTCCTTCATTGCATTACGTTTGCCGTTGTTGCCTGCTCTACTAAGAGGGCAATCTCCGAACAAGTGTCCATGTTCGTGGCATTTACGACATCTGAACGGGATATGCTCATAGTCCACAGTTTGCACCCATTCCTCATCAAAAAATTCCAGGATGACTTCATCCGGAAGGGCTCTCATAGATCCATTTCTACACAGATCCTTGCATAAGATGTGTATTTGCCCCTTCTTGTGGCTTCCGAAGCTTTGAAAAAATGACCTTGTTTGTTGGCAATGGCAGCAAGCGATTCAGTTTGCGAGTGATGAAGAGGTAGTGAATAGAGCCTTACCGAGTCAGGTAGCAAAGTGAAAGTCTCCCGCTCTGGAACAAAGTTCATCATCCAAGGCGGCATATAGAGGCGAGCTGCTGCATAAAACTAGGTTCCTCCTTCAAATATTTTGTGTTTGTCTTTGATGTTTGTGAACACCACGGTGAAAAATCCCTTTGACCCAAGAAGAAGATCGATGCTTCCTTTGGGTTTCTAGTGGTACTTGATCCATGTCTGTAAATCCTTTTCAGTGGACCATAGTCCCATGAATTTGCAAATTATAGCGTAAGTCCCCATATGTTCTCTTTGCCCCTGCAGTGCAAGATCATTTAACACTACTCTAAGAGTGATCTCCATTTTGGGTCTCCATGGTCCTTTTTGTTTATTGTTCGTTGTTCCCTGGCTTTTGTCTTCTTCCTCCTTATCTTTAGTGCTACCATTTTCTTTGGGCCTGGCCCCATCTGTCTCCTTTTCATTATTTCGTTTTTCTTCTTCCACAGAACCTCTGACATTACCCAGTGGGGACTTGCCTTTCCTCGCAACGGCGTCCTTGTAGGAGGGAGTGGAGCTCCCTTCTCTGTGGCCCTCCATTAGGAGCAACCACTGAAACTCTTGGAAACCCTAGCTGCGCGTCTCCTCACACTTCGCATTCTAGATGAACTTCAATATATCCAAAAATTTAACTACCTCTTATTATATATAGTTCGTTTTAAATAAATTTATATATATGTTTAATTTAAAAACTACAAATTATAATAAAAATATATTTTCTATTGTACAACTTTTAATTTGAAAATTAAGTATCACACACTCCACTATAAATTTAGAGAAGTTCATATCCATTAAACATCAAATTTCAATATATTTAAATTAAATTAAATAAAGCGTTTTTGCATAAAGTAATATTATATGATTATAATATATATGAAAGGTAATATTATATTGTTGTGTATAATATATTGCTATAATATCGATCAAATTAAAACAAAATTTACAATTTTGTAGATATTATATTTAAATATATTATGAAAGGTTACAAGTTAAAAATTTCAATTAATCTTAAATTACAACATTACATTATGATGAAAAATGTATATAAAAATCATGTGTGTGTGTGTTTTATATCTAAATGTAAAGAATTCAAAAACACATGAATAACTAAAATATCAATTTTTCTTATTTCAAAGAATTTTAATCCCAATCAAGGTGTTGATGGACGAAAGAAATGAGTATGGGATGGGCGATCCACGCAATTAAGAGAGATGGCTTGGTGGCCATCCTTTGCGACACGTCTTTGCATCATGACAAATGGATTTTATTATGTGAGATTTCAGGAGACCTCCAACACTACTGTAATTGGATTTTGGGAGAGTTCTCGTTTGTTTCATGGTAAATATTTGGGTTGCGCTAGTGGAAGGGAGGGTTTGAATTTGGATTCCTCTTTACGAGTCAAAATTTATGGTTTGTTTCATGGTGAATATTTGGGTTGGGCTACATGAAGAGTAGTGGAAGGGAGGGTTTGAATTTAATTTATTTTTTTAAATGAGAAACAACCCTATGTTTAAAATTTTGCACTCCAAAAGTGGTACTTTGGTAAACAAATTAACCCTTCACCAACAATTTTTTGCTTAAAACATTTTTCTTATATTCTTATTGTTTCATTATAATTAATAATTATAACATATTTTCTATTTTAAAATCTATATTTATATCATTTCCTCTAGTAACGAAGTTAATAATCAAATTAAAATTAATTGTAAATATTAGAAGTACTTGATTATAAGTTTTGTTCAAAACCATTATAGACACGCTCTCATAGAAAAGACAATGCAATGGGCCCTACTTTGTCACTCTTGTTATCATTTTAAACTTAAAACAAATCATAAGAATGACTAATTGATTTTAAATTAAAGACCATCTTGACATAGAGTAGAGGAGAAGTAAAGCAAATACACAACCTAAAGTGATTTGTTGTGGGTTGGCTTAGGTAAAGAATGATAATGGCTGATTTTAGACTAAAATATGCCACCTTATATACAAGTATACAACCATTCACCATGAAGTCCACCATTAGAAACCATTACTTTAGCAACGTTGTGTTTAATAAGATCATTAGTTAATGGTATTAGGATTTATGGGCCTTTCGAGTTATTAGGGCTAATGGTTGCATAATTGTTTATAAGGGAAGAGTAGTTTAAGTTCAACTCTTCTAGCAAAAAAGATCAACACATATGTTTGAGGAGCTTTACAACATATAATTTTGAACTCAATTAAGCTTTCTTAGTCATTCTACATTTGAACGAGAATTGCGAAAAGATAATCATGCAAAATAGAATTAGTATGGTCATTTTAATTTCCATATTTACATGATTATAGTCCTACACATATAATCAATTAATTCGATTAAAATATGTGGAAAATTGAGTTTTCTTTTCCATGGAAAAGGTTTGAGTTCTCCTTCACTGAATCGCTATGGCATAGGATATATGGATTGAGATTCTTAATTATTTTTTAAACGTCCTCATAATTAATTTATGTTGGGAGGACCTAAAAGAAAAATCTCTATGCAAATTTACATGCTTCGAGGCTTCTCCTCTCAATGATTTAGGTATCTGAACCCAAGCATTGTTTTCTCCAATTACTTTTTCGAACCCAAAACGATATAAATTATACACACACACACACACAATTGAGAAGCGAGAGAATAATATATAGTTTTTATAATGTCTATTCTAATCATATACGGTGTAAGATGAATCAATTCTAAGCTAATATACACAATACATAAACCATCTCCTCTCTCCTGTGTCTCACATATGAGCATGTAATCTTCTTTTAATAAAAACACAATTCCATTTGAAAACGGAGGATTATTGAGTAAAAATAGTCTTACTTGTTAAGGTATCATATTTTAGAAGATTCATTTAGGGTTTTGTTTTCAAAGGATGTGGACACCATCTCTCATATCAAAAATTGGTGCTTGTATCATAGAAATATGCACTTCTATTGCTAGCCTGTACAACTAGCTCAACAATCCTACCCCTTTATATATATATATATGTGCACTTCTATTGCTAGCCTGTACAACTAGCTCAACAATCCTACCACTTTATATATATATATATATATATATATGTATGTATTTGATGAAAATGAACACAAGAAGCATTTTGATATTTCAAATGGTTGTGAAGGTGGCACCATTCAAATAAATAAAAGGTTTCAATCGATCAAACCTTGTTGTAACCCCATCAATTTCTGAAGCTAAAAGAAATTTTCAATCATCAACTTTCAGTAAGCCCCGGAGAACAATACATATCATATGAATACATGAGACATGAAGTCTCACAATCTCACATCGAAAAATACCTATTTAAACCCGAGTTTGACATGAATCTACGTAAGTTTCTGAGCTAAAAGTTGTATACGTAGAATTCGCAATGTGTCAATATGCATATCAAACATAAATTTTGATGCTTTTAAGAGATGTCAATGACCAATTCCACCATGACCTTACGCCTCCTCCACTCCTTTTCACATATTAGATTTCATAGGTAACTATAGTGTGGAATTACAATATACACATATTATGCAAAAAAGAGGAGAGCCCTTATCCAAAGCCTAATAGTCCATACTAACATGTAGCAATCCCTCTCCATATCATTCTCAGTCACAGTCACGAGAGAGGCACGCATATAGGCAACATTAATGCTTGCCTAATCTTTACAATCTTAATCCATGCTCCGTGAATAAATGGATGTGAAATACCCTTCGACACGATAGTCAAACTCACTTTGCAAGCAATAAATTACATGACCAATGGAGCCATGACTTACATTGCATCAAGAGTTCCTAACATTGATTTTTCCATTCTTCGTAAGCCCAAACTGTTAAATGGTTTTTACACCTGACACCGTGACAGTCACCAACCAAAGTGGAACACAAATTTGTATGGACTACTAATAACGTTTTAGGAAAATAATGAACCATCAAAAATGTGTTTTGTGAAGTTTATAACACATGAGGAAAAACACTTAGGCAAAATGTTTGAACGTCAAATACGGGCAAAATGCCTTGTGACTCACATTTTGCCCATTAAATTCCAATCCTTGTTGAGGGAAGTTGCTCAAAAAATAAGTCAAAGAAAGTGAGCTCTATATTCATTGATATATATTTTATATAATATAAAATCACACAAACAAAATGAAATAACTATTTTTGAATCTTATCACCAAAGAATAAACTATAAAAAAAAATCACCATTATAATATATTAAAAAATGAATTTAATTAGGGAAGGGAATATATTGGCTATAATAATATTCATATATCTTTCGAAATGGAAAGAGCTCTCGAATCCCTTGTGGTGCCTAGGGTTTCCCCCAGAAGCCTAGCCGCCCAATCTTTGCTCTATTTGCATGGATTTTCTGCACATAGTTCAATGGTGAATCCTCGTGATTTGGCAAATAAATATTTTTCTTTTGTAGTTACAGCTTGCAATAAGGCTATTTCTTCTTCATTTTCGTACAATTCTATGTTGAAGTCTAGTTGTGGTCCTCGAGTGGTGCAAGATAAATTTTTCTCTCTACATTCTTCTAGATGAGGAAGCTTTAGACTCTGAAAAATATTTTTCAAGTAATGGTTTGGTTTGCATGTTTTATGGGTTATGGGCATGGCTTGTGGATGTGCTTAAATGTATCTCTAAGACATGGAAGCGCCTTTCGAGGGAAGCGTTGAATATTTACCCTATGGCATGAGGTTTCTTCACTGTGATTGGAGAGAAGAAGGCTACATGTGAAGTTGGGCGATGGTTTTGGGGGAGCACCAGCCTCTCCATGCAGCGCTCATGTTCCCCTTTCGATCCGGTTACGAAATAAATTTATACCACCCGAGTTTTGATAAGACTATTGAACCCTCCCTTGGATTTTTGGAGTCACGCATAACTTTCCTCCATTGGGAACCTCGTGGGAAAATTCTATGGTAGTTGTCCTTGTTATTAACAACACAAGGAAAAAAAATGCAGGTCACATTAGAACATAGTAACAAGGATTATATGGAAAACCTTGGGTAGGATAAAGCTTCAAGCCATTTCCAACAAGCACTAGTGGGTAACCCCAACTACTCCTAAACATTGTGCTACACACTTCACTAAATCCAATAAAATCAAGACCAATAGAAATGTGAGCACCAAAAGGATGGTTAAATGCACTAACTCCAAACTTGAAGAGAGGGAGCGGAAAACTTCAACAACAATCACCAACTCTAGAAGAAGCCACGATTTCAAGTTACAAGTCTCATTGGCAGAGTCAAAGTTACCCATGTATTGGCCATCTCTAGCCCCAAACTACTAATACATAGACTAGTTCAAAGCACAAACAAAACCAAAGAAAGTTTTGAAAA
>APFE030310865.1:5852-22701 GCA_000404065.3 Pinus taeda | reverse complement strand
GGTGTCTTTCCACTTGAAGAGGACTTCCCTAATCACGCGGCCACGCAGGGGTCTTTCTCGTGTGTCTAGGACCTGTTCAGGTTGGAGCCAGATTGACCCTTCCTCATCCAATTCAGGGAGACTGGTTTGAATTTTGCAATTGTTCCCGATCACTTTCTTGAGGCATGAGACATGGAAAACTGGATGGATTTTTGCAGTAGGTGGCAAAGCTAGCTTGTAGGCTACTTCTCCAATGCGCTGAAGTACTTGATATGGTCCGTAGAATTTTGGAGCTAGTTTCTGACAACCCTTGTCTTTGAGTGATGTTTGCTTATATGGTTGCAACCTCAACAATAGCCGATCCCCTTCTTGAAATTGGCGCTCTTAGCGATGCTGGTCTACCTGTTGCTTCATGCGCTTTTGAGCTTGATGAAGTTTCTCTCTAAGATGGATGAGCATGGTTGAACGGTTTTGTAGGAGTTGATCCACTGCTTGTACCTTCGAGCATCCCTTGATATAAGAAGTAGGGGAAGCAGGGAGTTGACCATATACTGCTTCATAGGGAGTCATTTTGGTGATGGCATGATAGTTGGTGTTATACCACCATTCAGCCAGAGGTAACCACTGTACCCAAAGATGTTGCGTTTCTGAAGTGAAACACCTAAGCTAGGTTTCCAGACATTTGTTGATGGCTTCAGTTTGGCCATCTGTTTGTGGATGATAGGAAGTGCTGAGTTTTAGTTGGGTGCCTTGTAGCCTGAAGAGTTCCTGCCAAAAATTACTGGTGAGGATCGGGTCACAATCTGATCCATGAAATATTCAGCAACCAAAGTTGCTGTAAACGGGTGGGGTAGGGCACAGAAATGAGCATACTTCAAAAGTCTGTCCACAATCACCATGATGACTGACTTGTTTCCGGACTTTGGAAGACTTGTAATGAAATCCATAGAAACCTCTATCCATATTGATGCTAGGATGGGAAATGGTTGTAATGTGCCTGGTTCTTTGACGGTCTCCCCTTTGTGGCGTTGACAGACATCGCATTCTACTACAAAAGTAAGGATGTCCTTTTTCATGCCTGTCCAAAAAAATGATCTTCTGGTGCGAGCATACGTCTTCTGAAAGTCTGAATGTCTTGCAAGGGGGGATGAGTGCAATTTTGTCAAAATGCCACTTTTGAGGCTGGACGTTGGTGATATTACGACTCTGTCCCTGTCGTGGAAGAATCTCATTTTGCCACGAGTAGCCCTTGGTGGGCTTTCGATCCACCTGCAATTGAGAAATGAGTTGGGAGAGCCCGGGATGTGAAAACCATTCCCTGCGAGCCTCTTCAATCCATTATGGAATGGGAAGGTAAATTGCTAGCAGGGTACTTTCTTCCTCAAATTGGCGAGATAATGCATCTACTACACTATTTTCTTGCCCTTTTTTGTAAATGATCTCATAATCATACTCCCAGCATTTTGGCAAGCCATTTATTTTTGTTTGTGGGGAGGATAGCTTGCTACCCAAAAAAATATTTAATACTATGATGGTCTGTGTGGATTTGGAAACGTCGCCCCAGTAAGTAAGGTCGCCAGGTCTCTACTGCATATAAGATGGCCATCATTTCCTTCTCATAGGTAGATTGACCCAGATTCTTCCCACTTAGTTGTTGGCTTATGAAGGCCAAAGGTCGACCTTCCTGCATTAAGGCTACCCCAATACCTGTACCCGAAGCATCACATTCAATGACAAAAGATTTGGTGAAATCTGGTAGTGCTAAGACTGGAGTGGAACACATGGCATTTTTTAGAGCCGTAAATGCCTGCTGTGCATCTTCATTCCAAAAGAATGAATTTTTCTTCAGGAGTTACATGAGGGGCTTCGCTATGCGACCATAATTGCGGACGAATTTGCGATAATAGCTTGTGAGACCCAAAAATCCTCTCAGGCTCTTCAAGGTCTTAGGTTGAGGCTAATCCTACATTGCCTAGATCTTTTTGGGGTCCACCTTGACACATGCTCGCCCCACAATGTGGCCCAAATACTCAACTTTTTCCATGCCAAACAAACACTTGGGCATCTTAACAAATAATTTATGCTTGCGGAGCAATTGAAAGAGTAGATCTACATGCTGAAGATGTGTGGCCCAAGTGCAACTATAAATGAGGATGTCATCGAAGAAGACAAGAATGAATTTCTTGAGATATGGTTTGAGAAGATGGTTCATAAGGCTTTGAAAAGTATATGGGGCATTACAAAGACTGAATGGCATGACCGAGAACTCATAATGGCCTTCACGAGTTCGGAAAGCAATCTTTGGAATGTCGACTTCCTTTATGCGAATTTGGTGGTAGCCTGAGCGAAGATCTAGCTTAGTGAAGAAATGAGCCCCATTGAGTTCATCCAGCAAATCATCAACCCCCGGGATGGGAAATTTATCTTTGACTATCAACTTTATTGAGGGCCCTGAAGATGGACACATCGCCATTCCGCCACATTTCTTGAGTCCAATGACCCCCGGTGATGAACTAAGGACTAATGCTGGGACGTATGACACCTGCTTCCAAAAGTTCCTTGATTATTTTTTCTATTTCATTCTTTTGGGTGAATGGATATCTATATGGGCACACATTTGGGGGTTGGGCCCCAGGAACCAAGGTGACATTATGATCATGTTCCCCTCTCGAGGGTGGAAGCTCATGAGGCTTGTCAAACACCAACAGATGGTTATTTAAAATCTGTTGCATCTCAGGATGAATCGGCAGAGACTTGGTTTCGACTACCTGGATGGCATTAAATTGAGCTATAACTCCATGATGGTCCTTTTTTATTAATTTTTCCATCTTATGTGCGCTGGTGATAGAGGGGCCTCCTGCCTGGAGTCCACGAAGGGTATGTGTGGAGTTGTTTAGCTTAAAACTCATATATAACTCCTGGAAATCCATTGTGATTGGCCCAAGAGTGCAAAGCCATTCAGACCCGAGGACAATGTCGCACCCACCCATGTGTATTGCAAACATGTGGGTCTTCAACTAATAATCCCCCATTTGAAGTTTGACATTTTCACGGCGGCCTTCACATTTCATTGTGCCCCCATTCGCAATTTGGACTTGGAAGTTAGAAACTGCTCGTACAAAACAATGCACTTCTTCCGCGACTTTTTGATGGATGAAGTTATGTGTACTTCCATTATCAATCAAGACTACTACTAGCAATTTTTAATAAAACCTTTGATTTTGAGAGTTTGAGGTGAAGAAATTCCTACCAGAGCTTGTAGTGAAATAAATGGTTCATCAGGGACATTGTCCTTTTGGTTGTCCTCTTCTACCGCCTTAGGTTCCTCAAGTGGTGGATCTTCCTCTGATGAGCTGTAATCAGTGGCATCAATTTGAAAAAATTTGGGCTCCTTGCATTTGTGACCTAGGGAGTATTTTTCATCACAGTAGTAACATAATCCCTGCTTTCTTCTTTCGACCATTTATGCAGGTGACACCTTTTGAACTTTAAGTGTTTGAGTCGTGATATGAGCCTGTGTGGGGCAACCCTTGGCGGTGAAATTTTGGTGAGTGGACTGGGCCGCTAACGCACGTTCCACGTTACATGCTACCTTGCAAGCCTCAATCCATGTGGGAGGGTGGTGCAGTTGGACGTGGGCTTTTATGGCCTCTTTAAGACCGTTGATAAAACATTCCGTGTAGAACACATCTGAGAGACCCCTAGTGTGGAAGGCTAAGGCTTCAAAGGCTGTAATATATTCATCCATTGTGCCAGTCTATCGGAGCTTAGTAAGACGACCCAAAAAAGAAGATTCCTAGTCAAAGAGGTTTATAAGAGCTTTTTTGAATTTGTCCCAAGTCGAAAAAGGTGCATTGCAAAGTTAATGCCATTCCCATCATTGCCACCTTTCATTGTCCAAGTACATGCTCCCCACCATAAGCTGAGTCTCATTATCTAAGATGTTATTCAGATTGAAATACTGCTCCATTTGTGCTATCCATGTTGTCGGGTGAGAACCATCAAATTTATGCATATCCAACTTGGGAGGTCTCAGATGAGATTGTTGTTGTTGGGGGCCCCAGAGGTGAGGAGAATGGCTAGACTCACCCTCACTGTGTCCATTGCCAATATACGCCTCCTCATGGGCTTCCTCCTTGCCCTCCGGGATTACGCTCGGGATTAATATTGTTAGTCTGTCAAGCTCAGTTTTTTTTTTTTTTTTTTTTTAATGAAAACTCCTAACAGAGTTTTACTCCTTCCTTAGGAATACTGCAGTCGCCAAATCCTCAAAATGTCAATGCTATCAAAAGTCCTGCGAAAATCATGCTCCGGTATAGGAACCCCACACAACTACTTAGATCAGGTGGATCTGAGAGATCTGAATGGCGGATCAGATAGCTCTGAGCAGCGGAACAGATTTCTGCTGCAGATCTGATGGATCTAATAGATCAGACTGATGTCTCCTGCTGCTCCACCCCTTTGTGTGAGTGGATCTGGCAGAGATGATGCGTGATCCAAAGATAGAAAAGGGAGCTATGGTCTCGAGGAGTGTCAGGTGCTACAGATCGCAATATACATAAGGTTCTGACAGTAGTACTCGGCCCAATGTTTCAGGGCTCTAACTAAGGAGGATCAACCGTACCCTTAGCCGTACAACCCGACTACCCTATTGTACGTGCGAGTAATCTCTTCGAGTGCTGTTCTCGGTGTACTGTAGCAGCAAGACGACCGACGGTTTATCTATGGCTAGGTTGCAGAGGAGCTAGGGGGCTTCCGATATACCCAGAAGGTACGTGGAAGACAGTCCGTACGCGGTTCTGTCTAATGCGCTACTACTCGAAGGGGTAGCCACAGGGGTTACAAGGGAGTCTAACAAGCGTGACCACCTCTTGTATTTCCTGCATGCATGCCTCCCCAAATCTGCAGTTTTATGCACTCAACAACAGATCCTGTGGTTTAAAGACGCCGGAACATGTCTCTAGCCAAAAAAAAAAATTGCTAAGAAATGGAGATCCCACCGGCCCTGGAAAGTTCTCTGATACCACTTGTTATGCTCTTAACCTACATAAATATACCCAAATACAGAATATGCGAAGAAAGATACCCAGAACATAGAATAATGAGAGTCAACATCAAATATTTTATTATTCGGAAAGCAATGTTCACTGGCCTCTTCGAGGGGGCAACCTCCAATAGAGCAGAGCTCGATTCAAAAATAAGACACGATGCTCCTCGCAGGGAGTCTCTATCCTTTATATATGACTCATACATGCAATATCATGGATCAATACCATGGGTTTTATTAATACCATCTATCTAATACCATGGCCCATTTGCAACTAACTGTGGTCCCTTCACTAATTGTGGGTTAACCACTTACAATTATTAATATGGGCTTTATTGTTTCTTTACTATGACGTGATCCCACTACATAAATAAGGGGGTTAGGGTGGGACCCTAACACATCCTCTAAATTACCATGACTTAAGTGATGTAAAGAGAAATAATTACCACAGTAAATTTTGGTAAAAAGGGTGAAAAATGGTGAACAGGTAAAGAGTATCAGATACAGGTGAAAGAGTATTAGTGAAAAGATAAAAATAGATGTCCAGCACAATGTTACTAGCACAATAACAAGATGCATATTCATAGGACCTACCTCCAACTCCTTCAACAAAAACAGGGACATCAACAATCAATTCACATTCTATTTCTACATTCGAGACCATTTGTCTCTGTATTCATATAAAAGATATTTAGTTTTCCTAGAATTTTTCTCTCTAAGTTATGAGATATTTTGATGTAAACATTTATATAAATACTTCCTCATTCAAAGTATTGAGGGTGGATTCTTAGACATTTCTGTAGACAATTTACATCATACAAGGTAAGATAACATGTACATCACTCACAGATCAGTCTGAGACAAGTGCGGAAGTTGTTATAACAAGGTTCATGTGAAAGTTTTGTCTGATGTCTGCCAGAGAAGACGACGCAGACACTGACAGCATTAACAACATATACAACACATTAACAACAAGATTCATATAATTGCATGTGAATCAGTTCATACAGAAATACGTAAGTTAAACAACATACATCATAAAGGTAAATGGAGCAATCCAACTACAATAAAAACATATGCATGAAAATGTGATGGCTCTTATTATATAAAGAAGTGTAAGTCTCAATCATACAATACATCCATGTAAACCTTCTAGCCCCAATAGTGGAACGTTACAGCCACATCCACCTGCTCCTCCAAAGAGATGTAATAGCTCCGTGCAGTGGATAAGCCAAGGCACATTACAATATTTTCCAAGCCTTCTTCAAGATAATCTTAGTAGAACCTTGGCTGACCAAAATCCTATACAATGAGTTATGAGGGACTATTTATAGCAAAGGGTGGGGTGACCCTTGACATTCCCCTTTGTGACCATTCAACTACCCTCATGACTCTTCACCTACTCTACGACTGTTACATCCACTATTGATACTCGACTTACACTTGAAATTACTCAACATTACAATGCACATGTACCCATGTGAACAATGGCTTGAACAAGCCAAACTAGACATCATTTGGAGACAACCATGAAAGTCCAACTGCTCAACATTCTCATGCTGATCAACAGTGACATATTGATGCCAACATTAGTAGTCCTTGATATTGTCCATGTGTTATGCTGTGACATCCATTTGAAACCTGAACCTTGCCTCCATAGCATCTAGGTACACTACTCGAGCTCCTTTGTCCAACTCGTCCGAGAGCATGCACATTATTGTCTTCAATGTGGCTGGACCAACAACGTACTTGCACATGATGTCTGCAATGATAGGTAAGTCTGGGCTGGTGGCGGTGCACATCAACTCGTCGAAGTATGAGTCAAGCTCCTGTTGGACCTGCTTATTTGTCTTTGCCTAGGTGACCATCCCAAGTGATGGCTTTGCGTGGGTGTGCACTATAACATCCATGCTCTTGAATACTCATGCATGGGAAGCCTATATGCTAGTGATGAGTTGTGGTAGGTCTTCATAGTTCCATATCTGACTCTGTATATGTGCTTGTACCTCGATCGCATTGGCCTTCATCATCTTTGGCAAGCGAAGCGGGGCTCCCTTGCACTTGATCATCCATGCTTGCGCGTTATCGACAACAACATGTATGTTCTTCAAGATGCGTGCTCTTCTTGTACATCACTATTGCCATCCGTGGAGATGGACGAATGCTTAGTACATGGTACCAAAATTCGAGTACAATGCTCAGATAACTGTATCCAGGGACAATATTTCATCTAGTATTTCCTTCTTATGTTTGGCTCGAGCAGACAGTCACCAACTCTCCTCCTTGCTTGACCACCTGTAGTTCCTTCGCCATTCACTCATTCTCATCTATGGGGAAATGAACACTTGAGCTAATGGCTTCTGCATAAACTCTAGTTGCATCGGCCAAAGCTGTTGTATGCATGTGCACATTAGTCATCATCGCTTGTTCTTCAACTTGCATAGGGGATGTTTGGTCCTCTAGAGTCGGTACTCTCTAAGACTTCACAATGCCTATGATGAGATTCATCAAAGGAGATGTTGTTCATCTTTGCTTCTGGCTGACCAACAAGGGTCTTAATGCCCCCTTGATCATTTGAGACTTGCTCATCATCCAGATGTAATGAAGTGGGTGAGTTGACCTCTTTGTGGTGAGGCATGAGGTTGGTATCATGTTCCAACTCCTGCTACTCCATGTCTACATCCAACTGTTCAAGCGCATGTTCTATCTCATGAGAAAAGTCTTTCCCCTTCGATGGTTCACCCTATTCACCTGATGCCAGTTGTTTAGATGAATCAATTAATTGTACGGACACTACTTTGTCTGTCTACACGTGATGCACCCCCTGTTGAATCTGTTGTTGTTGTGCTTCCTTCTCCTATTGGCACAACTCTTGTCCTTTCAGGACTTTCTACCTCAACTCATGCAACTCCTTCTCTTATTCTTCCATTCTCTTCTTATCCCTCTACCTTCATGCAATGTGCTTTTCGCGCTGCTGCCTCTTTGCCTGAATATCCATAGTTTCTTGTTCTACAAGTGGATCTGCTAAAAAATTGCAGCCTCTGTCCTCCTCCATGCGATCGAAAATATTCCTCTTCCCTTTGTCACGCACATGTATGCTTGGCTCTATGCCTCTGCTATTGCTGCTACTGCTGCTATTGCTGCTCTCCGTGATGCTGCTTCATGCTGCTGTGCTAACCACTCTACGGCAAAGATGACCTATTCATTGGAACTGTAGGAATTGTAGTAGTACCTCCATGAGTCCTCCTTGGCCCAATGACATGCCCCATGAATCCAATTGAACTGAACTCTCGTGCAGTGATCCTTCACAATGTAATGCAGGTCATACAAGTTGAAGCTTCGGAGGTCGAAAGGATACTTCCTCATTTGTTCTACTTCGACATCCACTTGCTTGATAATCCATATCTCATATAACCCAATCTGCAATGGAAGAGCGGGCCAAGGTACCTTCTTCTTCCGCTACAGTCTAGCTGTCAATCCTACCGAGATGTGGTATGCTACTTCCTGCATGACAAGCATGTCCATGACGAAATTTGGTAGAACATGCAGAGACTTCTCTGCATTAAACACTCAGATGAACGTGCCGGACGGTGAGGCATACCAATCTGCAATGCCTAATAGTGCCTCCATCATTTCCTTTGACATGCAGGGTGGATCCTGTTCAAATATAAACCTATACACTGGGGTGATAAAATTGTTGGACATTTGTATGATCACTCCTCTGAAGCTGCATTCAAACAACATCTTGAAATACGTGTTCACAACAGTCTCTACCAATGACCATGCCCACTCTAAGCCTAAGAACTCATGTCAGGAACAGGCTACATCTAGAATGTAAGCGGACATATAAATCTATCTATGCGTACCCTCATGTGATTGTCGAGCCTTCGTGACTTATTCCTTCAGCTAGTGAGCCAGTATGCTGGACCAGTTGCATGGTCTTTGTTCTCTAGCCAATTGGTCCAGTGCGATCACCCACCTCTAACGAAAGCTTTTAGTGCTTGTTTGGCCACTCAGTTGACATATGAATATGACCAAGTATTGGTATGCCTTCCTCAATATATTTGTCTTGTAGATCTAGTTGGGTGTCATCCTGAAGCAAGCTGGCTCCTTTACCCAATCCTTCAAAATGTCTCAGGAGTGAGCTCTGTTGTTGGGCAAGCTGAATGGAGGGGTCATGATAGTCATGGGTTCAGCCATATGATACATCTCATCATAATCTCATGCCAAAAAGGATGCAAGCTTCGTCCCATTGACACTGCTCAAGGTCATCATCTCGGGGTCAATGTGAGAGACGATCTAGTGAATGATGTCCATGCAGGGGAACACGGGGTATCTGCATGCAATCCAGTATAGGCCAGACTTATGAATGTTCACATACACCTGACGGTCTTTGATGTCTTCCCCAAAAGTGTTTGTGAATGATTCATTAACCTATTGCCACTTCAGTTTGATTTTCTTGTCTAGATACAACTTCGTATCTTCATAGATTGACAGACTAGAGGACACCTACTCAATTTCTACTCTAGTTTTAACTCCATCAGTGTCCTATGATCCCATTCTCTTGGAATCCATTAAGATAGATAAACACTTGAAAGATCTGGAAATAAGCAGCAAGCATGGCAAGAAACATGTCAGTGAAAACAAAGCAAATCCGGGGAAGGACACAACACATACCTGGGGAACTAATGAGCAAGATTTCACAAATTTTACTGGGAGGCTGAGTGACTAGCTCCTAAAACTATGAAAAAGGTAGTTTGGGCTGTCTTGGAGGTAGGACTAGATGTTGGATCATCGAAATGTGCAATCCAATCAGGCAGCTGGTTGCTGGGATTGCGTAATGCACAATTCCAGTTGGGAAGGACTGCTGGCCTAGGGACAAATTTGCGCAATTTCTTGGGCCAAGAAGCCACTATCCTCCAGAAATATGAAAAACATTCTCAAAGGCTAGTGTTGGTCAAGAATGTGCATTTTTGGAAAGGAAGGTGAGCCTTCGTTCCCTAGATTGTGCAATGCAGCCTTGGTGAAGGTAGAGCTTGGGCCAAAGTTGGCTTGACACACTGATCGGAAACTGAAAGAAACTAAGACAGTAAATGAATGGAAACACTTACATGGACTAAGACACATGCCTATGATATTATTGAGGTGGGGGATGATGTGGAGGCACATGGTTGGTGGAAAGGAAGTGAGGTTTGCAAGTGTGATGTGGGGAAATGACATGGAGGTGAGTGGGGGCAACAGTCCAAGTAGTAGGCAGTGAGTGTTGCAGGAGTGACCATGAGGTCACCTATTAATTACGTAACAGACATGGCCAGGTGTCGGGATAGGAGTGGAGGGTGAAGCATGCGTAGGAAAGGGGAAGAAGGTTGGAGGATTTTGGAGGGGGGTATGAGCGGTAAGTGGTAAGTGAGGTGAGGGGTGCGTGCGAAATAGTGGGAGAGGGACACGTGGCAGTAGGGCTTGGTGGGGAAACTAATTTTTCGCACCCCCCATCCCCACATAGATAAAGGGAGACATGGTGGGCGGGGCCGAAAAGGAATGGGAGTCATCCGATGAATAAGACGATGTCATTGCGAGCGGGGAGATGTTTGTCATTTAAGTGCCAACAACAAAACTTCATTTCAAGTGCATATATGTTACAATAAGGTTTATAACTTTGGACAAATAATTCCAAATGTTGGTACTTTAATGATCTGCAAGTAACCTTGATTTTTCTTAAGACTTTGACCTCATTTTTTCGAAATAATTTACAACATGGAATATTAATTACAACATCTAAAATATAATAGTCATCAGTAATAATCAAATGATCCTATAAAAAGTTATAGGACCCTAACATAGGCTCCAGCTAGGGATGGTATTCTCCTTATGAGGTGCCAAGAACACCGTAGACTAGAGCATGATCCATTGGGCTGATCCCAAATCTGCAACCTGTTCTGCCATAAAATATCTACTACTGAAAAAATCTCAAACTGAAATGAAAACCATTCTGCACACTAAAATATGAAATGCAATTTGCAACTAAAACTGAATAGAATGGTTGAAAAAATGCTCAAATCACTCAGCTTATTTGCACACTGTTACCTACCCTATACTGCTGAAAATCAAGTTGAATCAAATGATATAGAAATGCCAATGAATCCAATCATGTAGTTGTTAAAACAAGTGGGTTGCTTCACTGTTTGTTAGCATAATCAAAAGGACAACTTGACTTTTTGTCCATAAAATCAAAGTTGTAGAGTGAAAAGGCAACCGCTGTTGAATCTGGTCATGAAAGCATGATTGAACACTTGAGTTGAAAATAACCTCCATGTAGTTTACTATAAGATCAGTAAAGGTATGATTAATTATTTTACCTTGTAGGCCTCCATTGACCGACTGAGCATGGAAGATTTCATCAGTTGTATTCTCAAGGTTAAACCTTGATTGCAATTGTTCAATTTCAACCTTATGTTAAAAAAAATCCTCTCATCCTTCTGCAAATCAAAAGGCAATACAATCTCATCTTGTTTTGGAGAAGGAATATTTTCTAAGAACTGTTTAGCATCTTGGAAACTATATGATTGAATCTGAAAGTCCAAAAGTTCAATACCCTTCTTAAATCTTTCAATAATTAACTCAAGAAAACAAATTTTACCTTCAAGAGAATTTTTTCTTGTTTTCAAATATTGAAACACAACCATTGAAAAAGCTTCATCAATTTGAAAATTTGTTAATGTATTCCTGGATTCTTTTAAAACTTCACCATATCTAGGGTTTACGACATACCCTGTCATGTTCCTTAGCAAGAAATAAGATTAATACGCAGTGGATTTACCGTGAGTTTTCTACAAATTTAGATTCTTCAATAGTGGAGTCACCTTGAAAGCTTTGAAGCTCTGGATACTTGAAACATGGAGTTGCCAAGTGAATTATTCAACCTTCTTGTGTATGACCATTGTCCTCAATCAATAATCAAATATGGAACTTGACACACTTTTTTGAGGAACATGAAATGTTCATCCCCAGTATGGTCACCACTATGTTATCACTCTGTAATTTAATAAGGCTAAGAGATTATTGTAGAGGTAACCACAAAACCACTTTGGAAGCTGGGATTTAGCCTTACTAGCTTCAAGGAGGGATCTCTCTTTCAGGCTTAGATTTGTTTATATTGAGATATTAGGCTAGTTATGAGAGTTCAGAGTTTGGTTTGTGAATTTGGTTGAAATAGCAAGGGAAGATCCATTGGCCAATGGAGACTACAAACTTAACATGGATCTATATCAGATTTTCAAAGGAGTTTCACAAGGCAAGGTAATTGAACTAACCTGATATTTTAGGTTTAAATGAAATGTAATAGAAGAAAATATATAGGTTCAATTGAAGCTGAAGAGCAGTTAAGAATTATTTAACTTGATATCAGAAGAAAACATTTAAATTATCCCCAACCAGAATAAGAGTGTATCTTTCAAAAATTCCATTCATCAACTTTTTGTAAAATAATTCAGATTTAAGAACACGTAAGTATGGAAACAAAGAAATAAACACATAGAAAGTGAAAGAAGTACTTCACCAAAATGTCCAACACATGAATCTTGTGAATAATGTCCTTTTTATCACTGATCTTCCTACTTAGGCTTGAAAAATATACAATAACTTTCTTCTGTACAAAAACCAACATCTCTTTCTTCAAATGATGAAGTATTTATAAAAATTATTACAAATTATCTTGATTTAAAATATCAAGATTCATTTCAAAATATCCTAAACTGATTGTAAAAATAGAACACAACTAAAGGAAACTAAAACTATTTCAAGAGTTCTGGCACTATCCTTGATGATTGTTGGTGATAAAGAAGATAAATTCAAATTTTATTGCAACTCTTAATTGGTGAGGTGGCATCCAAGTCACTAACTGTCCGTGAGCTTTTTCCTCCCGAAATTCTGAAAAATAGGATCCAATGATCCCTTTTTATATCCAAAACCATAATAGTTGTTAGAAAACTGAGAGAAATCTTTGTAAATGATGATGTTAGAAAAAAAAACCTCTTTCAATTTTTGAAAATACATTTCCACTTGCTCGGAAACAACATTTGAAAACACTAACTAAAAATAGGAAAATTTAGGAAAATATGCTCAAAAAGCTTCATCTGAATATCCCAAACCATAATAGCTATTAGAAAACTAAGCGAGGTGTTTTTACATGCGGATATTATCAAAAAAACATCTCTCCATTTTTGAAAATCCGTTCTTCGTTGTTTGTAAACCATGTTTCAAATTATTGTGTTGTATAGGGAAAAAAACATAGTTTTAATTTACCATGAAACGAACATATGACGTGGAGGCGGGAGGTGACATGGAGGTGGGGGATGATGTGGAGGCACATGGTTGGTGGAAAGAAAGTGGGGTTCGTAAGGGTAATGTGGAGAAATGACGTGGAGGTGAGTGGGGGCAGCAGTCCAAGTGGCAGGTAGTGAGTGGTGTAGGAGTGGCAGTGAGGTCAACTATTAATTACATAATAGGCGTAGTCAAGTGTCGAGATAGGAGTGGAGGGGAGTGTGTGGGAAGAGCCAGCAGGAAAGGGGGACAAAGGTTGCTGGATTTTGGAGGGGGGTATGAATGGTAAGTGGTAAGTGAGGGGGGGTATGAAATAGTGGGAGAGGGACACATAGCAGCGAGGCCCGATTGGGGAAACCCCCTTTTCGGACCCACCCCACCCTCTCACACCGATAAAGGGAGACATGTTGGGGGGTGGGGGAGTGGGGGGGGGGGGGGGTTGAGAAAGCACGGGAGCCATCCGATGAATAATACGATGTGATCAGGAGTGGGGGGATGTGCATTGTTTAACCGCCAATGACAAAATGTTGTTTCACGCACATATATTTTACAATAAGGTTTCGAACTTTGGAAAAATAATTCCAAATGTTGGAACTTTAACTATATGCAAGTAAATTTGATTTTCTTAAGGTTTTGACCTTGTTTTTTGGAAATAATTTACAACATGGAATATTAATTACAACATCTGAAATATAATAATCAACAATAATAATCAAACAATTCTATAAAAAAATTATAGGACCCTAACAACCTCCATGATAAGAATCTGATTTGGAATCGGATGATTTCCCTTTCCCCTTCTTCACCTTAATCGCTAAGGCACAATTATCTTCATCATCTATCTTTGATGAATATCCATCCTTGGTGTTCCTCCTGATCTCGACCTACATCAAATCCAACCACAGTTGTTCCCAATCCATAAACGTCTCTCAACCATTGGAAAATTCATAATAACTATGCCAACGCTTTCAGAGTCCCACAAGAGCAAGACTCACCATATCATCATTGGAAACCATGATTCCAACACTTCCAAGTTCATCACGACATTGAGTGAACTTGGTCAAGTATTTTGTAATCGTCTAGCCTTTCTCTGTTTTTATTTTTCGAAGTTTGTCCTTCAATGCCATATTCCTTTGTTCACCATTCCTCTGATACAAGTCCATCAATGTTTTCCACATATCATACAAATTTTCCTTTCCATGGAGACTCGAGACAATGTGGTATTGAACTCCCTCAAGGATTATCCACCTCACCTTCGCCACACACTTCTTCCATTTGGAAAATAGTAGATAGAGAGTTATCATTAGCTTATTATATCTCAACACTGCTATTCACCCTTTCTATTTTTAGAGCCTCATTTCTTATAACTCTGCAAGATAAAATTTATTAAATATCAACATAAGCAGGAACATTCATATGCTTATCTTCTTTTACTCTTTTGTTGAGACATTTATATAGTTAATCTTGTTAGAGTTATATCTCTAGACTTGGATGTTTCTTTTAGCTTTTGCTTTCTTCATTTTTACATTTTTTGAGTTTGCTGGTTTATTTTTACTTCAGTTTGTTATCCTTTTCTTTTTTATTTCGATTTTGGCTTAATTTTGATGACTATGCTAAGATTCATATGGAAGGATTTTTCCTCACCCAATAATGGTTGGCATACATGAAAAATATTTACTCTGTCTATTTCAGTGAATTTCATTTATCATTAAAGGTATATATTTATGGAACCATAAAGCCCTCTTAATTTAAATATTTTTCATGGAGGAACACACATCCTTTCTAAGTGATAGGTTTTTCCTATTCAAGGAAATAACTAACTTGAGTTTATCTTAATTGATCCCTCCCACTCCACTTTATAAAACTCTCTGATTGATAGTCGCGAGAAAAGAATTTGGAGTCAACATTATGAAAATATTTTATCCATTAACATAAGTCTCTATTACCATCCCACCGCTTTCACTCAGATACATCATAACCTAAAGCCTGCAAATGCATTTATTAAAAGAGTGATTAAAAGTGGAAGCATCGGAAATACAAGTAAACTTGTTGGGGCTATGGACGCTCACTAGTAAAGGCGCTAGGCTTGTATGGCATAAAAGACAACTTCACTGGAGTACTGTTCAGGCTCGCTGGCAGAGAAGCAATGTTAGAGACCATTCATAACAATGGATATATGCCTTATCCAAAAACTCATATCTATACCTTCTTCTATTTCTCATACGAGATAATTTTAAAACATATTTTTCCCAAATTTTGGATTCATCATTTTTACTCAAGTCTGCTTTTGAGTATTTATCTTTTCAAACTCATATTGCTTAATATATTTATGTGGGACCCATGGAAATATTTTATTGTTAGACGATTCAATGGAATCCGTTATTTTTAACCTTTGGGTAAAATAAAGTTCATTATCTTTAACCAGAGATAATTGGTTCTTCCTAGTGTGTCACCAGTGTTGTAGGGAAAACCCAACACCTCCCATTTTTTACTTATTTACTTCAAATTATGGGGACCCTTTCCATAGATTTTTAGCTAAATCACCTTTTAATATTTTCTTCTTGTTACGTGTCCTACAATTCTTCCATTCTTTTTATTTTCGTCAGATTTCTGTTTTGATTACTTCATTGAGTTCGACTTTTCAAGTTCTGCACTTCAGAGGCGTGTATACACGTAGGTTCAATGAAGAAAGAAAGCGTATACGCAAGTTTGCATTGATACAACTGCATATGTTCGCAAGTTTCAGTTTAGTGAAGTAGTGTACTTTTCATGAGATATGCTTTAGCTGCTTCTGGTTATTGCTGCAGTGTTCTGGGTTCAGAATTGATGTCTGGTTACTGTTATTGTTTTTTGGTTACATCATTTTGAAAATTGTTTGGTTGATTCTATATTGGGTTGTACAAATGAGATTGATTATTTCAGATATACTTGATGTATGATTGATGTCAGGCATGGATCCAGTCTGAAAATTTATGAAATGTGGTCCCTAGAAGATAAGAGAAGGTTGTAGCCTTCTGCAGGTAGCAGCGTGCGTACTAGTACCTCAACTAGTACAAGAGTTAAATGGGGTTGTAGCTCCCTTCCAGGTGAAGCTAGAGAACGAGAGAAGGTTGTAGCCTTCTGCAGGTAGCAGCCTGCGTACTGGTATAGGACTGCACTAGTACAAAATCATTGTAAAAAGAAGTTTTTAATTGAAAGAAGATAGAGACATATTGCAGCAGGTGGTTTTGACCCACATCGGGTTTCCACCTTATATCTTTTGTTCTTTTGTGTGACTGTCTGCACTATTTTTCTATTCCTGGTTGATTTCTATATGGTTCTGACACACAGATTTAAGATTAACATCTGAAGAATAATTAAATTACAATCCTATGAGTTATACGTTGTTTTCATTAACTGAAGTTGCATATATACGCTGGTTTCTCTAACTAAAGTAGCATATACAAATCTGTGGTTAAATTGAAAAATAATTGACTTGATAATACTGATACATACCCCCCCCCC